>JAMPIO010000248.1:0-134445 GCA_024699865.1 Aphelenchoides fujianensis
TGAACTCCGAAGGCGTCAGACGGCCGGCGGTGCGGGCGGGCGGAAAGAAGGAACGTTCGGATTAGCCGCCCATTAGTCGAACGGTCGCTTCAAGGATTAACGACCGTCCGTCCGGGATGGCGGGGCGAGGGTGGCGGGAGCGGGAAGTCGGAGGAATTCCGCCCAGACCGCCCGCCCAAATCGAATGAGAAGAACGAGGTGGACAATCGAATCCGCGGCCACACTGTCCACGAATCCGTGAGCTCACCCTCGATCGGAGGAATTCGGTTAGACGGCGGCTAGAAGGCGGAAATCGAATTCGGCTGGCGGCTGATCGAAAACAACCGTCGGAATCTTCTGGAATCCGGCCGGAGAAGAACGGAGGTGTTCGGTTTGAAAGAACAAGCGGCAGACAGTTCGCTCAAGCGCCTTCGATCCTTGGATCGAGTGCTTCATTCCCTCACATCACAAGAACCGCTTCGAGGCTGACAGGACAAGACTTCAGAAGGCGCGGACAACGTTCGCGTTTGGTTGCAGATCGGAAACAAGTGGGAAGAGGCGGGAATGTCCGGAATCCGATTACTCGCCGCTTGTCATCGCGACCAAAACGGGAAACAAGCCGCTCGTTCATTCGATTTGAAGTCGGATGACCGCGAGATCGACCGAAACGAAACGTCACGAGCGGGAAGGCCGAAAACCTTTGGGCCGAAACCCACTGGAAGATTAAATCAGCCGCTCGGAATCCAATCGGCGCGAATCGAATTCCGTGGACGTGATTTCGAAGGCGGGAGCCGTCGGGCGGAATTCGGGCGAACGTCGAGCAGACGGCCGGCCGGCGGGAACGGGAAGCGATTAGCCGCTTCGAGTAATCGCCGTCGGTCTCCGGGGACTCGCAGCTTCCGCGATGACAACACGTGGACAGAAAGGACGGAGAGAAGAAGAGGAAGTACTTTTAGTGGGGTCGCCTAAAGATTAGTGGGTGGTCGGTCGAGTGTTCGGATCAAATCGGGGATTTAAGGGGATCGGATCGATTAAACAACTTGTTGGATGACGGAAGAAGCTGCAGACAACACATCAGAATACAATCGCCTTCTTTTATACCCGCGACTTCTTCGCTCTGGCATTTGGGGGAACACGCGAATCTGCTGACTTTCTCGTGCAGAACCCAAATAAACGAGGATCGGAGAAACAAGCGGGTTCAAGCCACCCTCATTCGCGCTTCTCATGCGATCGCGTGCGAACGGAGCGAATTGAACCCGAACGACGTCGTTTCCAAGAGCCATTGAGACGTCTGGAATGCTCTTCGCATCACCCGCGATTAGACCCGAGCAAACGCGAGAGTTCGGAAGAACACCAACCGGGTGGTCTGTTCGCAATTGTGCTGCTAAGTTCAATCTGAACGGCAAGGAAGTAAAAGGGAACTATAGAAAAAATGAAGCAGCTTATTTGTACCTTCCTCCAACTCATCGAATATTCGTAATGAAGTGGGTGTCAAGCGCAAATCATCAACCTAAATACAAAACGAGCGAGACGGCCGTGTTCCGAGAAGGAGGCGACGGACGAATCCGGTCGTTGACCTTTTAGTCGGCGGAAAGAAGCGACTTCTGATTGGCAGAATCCGCTCATTCGGCTTCTGACGTGCGATTCCCGCCGGCCGGAAGGCTCATTAGCGAACGCGTTCGGCGGAACACCCGCCCGCCGTCTGCCGGAGTGGCCGGCGGTCACGATCGGCGCTCACTTTCGACGAACTCGACCACAAAGAACAAACCGGAGATCGCCAATTGGAAATGAGAAGAACCCCGCGTGCTCTTATCCTCGAGGGAGGAAAGACCTTTGCCGAGTAAAGAAAGATTAAAAGATGTGAGCAACCATTCAACGCTTTCATCCCGAGTTCTTAAAAGGCTTGACGTCTTCGAAACCACTCGTTCGTTTAATCAATTGGCCCTAATGAAGAGTTCTTTGAACCTCACCGACGAAAATCAATGGACGCATTCTTCGAAAAGAAACACTCGGACGTCAACCGACGGCCAAAAAAAGCGTCCGACTTCTCGTTCGCCGTCTTGAGCTCCGCCTTCGAGCCGCCGCTCGAAAGTCCCCGCCCGTTTTGAAGAAGAAGCCAAGATCAACTCTGCTGCAGGATTGTAGCGTGGACGGAAGGAAAGGAAACTGCGAACTCGTAGTCGCCTCTTTTTGAAGACCGAAAATAAACGCGGCAAACTCCAATTCGATTGCTGCAACGAGAGCTTCAAACATCCGAGCACTGTGAACAGAAGATGAGGAACATTCTCTTCGAATGAACTCAAGCAAAACCCTTTCCGCCTTCGCTTCGAAGCGATTCAAGCCGATCTCCAGCCCCGAGAAACACGAACCGACTGCTGAACAAACACCCGACTTCTCGTCCTCGCTGCTCCCCGCGGATGACCACGAGCCCCCACTTCTGCGGATGTTTCCCGATGCACGACTACGAGCTTTCTGCTCGAAATTTCAGCTCAAATTGATGCGATTGAAGCGGGCGAACTTTCGGCTGCGGCGGCGGGTGATCGAGCGGACGAATCGCTTCGTGCAGCGGCGACTTCTTTTGCTCACGGTCCTTCTCCTCCTGCTCGCCTTCTTCGTCTTCTACTTACTCATCTGCAAGCACCACGGCTGCTCCAGGCCGCCTGTCCACTCGACGGTCGTCATTCGGGCACACCGGCCGCGAGAAGAAGCCAAGAGGAAGCCGGCGGAGAAGAGTTCGGACTTGGATTTCATCGAAGACGGCTTCTTGGTGATTCCATTCGTTCTTCTGTCCGTTCACTCCCCTCCCGCTTGCAGCCAATCAACCAACCGAACGATCGGGAGTGCGATGCGAAGGTCTCCAATCAGATCCTCGACCTGCTCGTCACGGCCGTCCAGCTGGCGACCGAGTGGCCGAAGGCGTTCCGCTCGGACGACGCCCGCTTTTGGGCGATCCCCGAGTTCTTCGGGGTGAGCGCTTGCTGCTTGGTGGATTCAATCGATTGCTGGTTGTTTGCAGAAAGGAATGGGCCCGTTCTACCTGGAACACAAGCCGCTCTCGTTTCGAAGCGGCCGCAAAACGCGCTTCTTTTACGACTTCGTGAACGGCGGGCGCGCCCTGCAACTTCGTCGTTTTGGGTTCGTCTTCCATTCCAGCTCGCCCGTTCATCTCTTTCGTCGTTCAGGAGTGGGCAGGGACTTCAAAGTGGAGACGGAAATCCAAAGTCGCCACCCGCAGTGCCGCTTTTTGGTCGTCGACCCGAACGAGAACGTCCGATCGCTCGTTTTGGCCCTCCCGCGCACGAAATTCGAGAAGACGGCGGCCGGCGATCGGGCGGGCGTTCGGACGGCGATCTTCGCAAAAGGCAGCGGAAAGAAGAGGGGAGTGGAGTGAACGGGGGGCTCTTTCAGACAAGAACGGCGAGGTCGACCGGCAGAAGGCGGAGCACACGGACGTCGTGAAGCTGATCAACGAGAACTTCCCGCGACACGCGATCGTTGACTCGCTTCTTCATCAACGCGAAAGGCGCCGAGTACACGATCTTCCCGCACATTGCTCGTGAGTTCTCCGTCCATCCCTTCAATCCTTCTTCGTTTGTTTGAAGGAAATCTGAAAGCGTTGCCGTTGATCTGCCAGATGAACGTCGAGCTGCACGCGCCGCCCTCCCTCTACGGCCACTTCCTCGTTCAATTCAACCAATTCCTCGCGAAGTTCCTGCAGGACTCCGATTTCGTCCTCATGTTCGCCGAGCAGGAGAAGAACATGATCGAGGGACAACTCCGCCTGTTTCTCGTGAACATGGGCGAAGAGAAGTGCATCAAGAAGTTCTTCTGCTTCTAGCCAGTAAAACGATTGTACACACCTTCTTCTTTCGTAAAGAACCTTCTTTAAAGCAGAAATTTCCGTTTGCTTTCTTATCAACAGCCAACGCCGCGGGTTGCACCCCCGGATTCCACGCGAAAGAACGTCCCGCCGCCCGCCCTCCCGATCGGCCGCCCGCTCGCCACGTTCGGACCGCTTGGAGCGAGCGAGCGAGCGGAAGTTTCCGTTTCGGTTCGACCCGCCCGGGACGCCGCCCACTCGTTTGTCTGCGAAAAACTTCCGCCCTTCCCCGCATTTTGTGCTCGAATTCCCGCCTTGTTGTTTGTTTTGAGGGATCAAAGAACCCAATTTGCGGGTCGATTCCTCGTCGTCGGCATTCGGGGGGCTTCCGCCCGTTTTTTCTTCGCTAAGCAACCGACCGGCGGGCCGCAAGTGGGAGCGAAGAAGGAAGCGGGAATTGCGACCACTTGTTTCTTTCTCACCTTCCTTTCTGCACGTGAACAACCGGCGGGATGACCAACCCGGCCGTCTACTCGGTCAATCGCTTCTTCGGCCACCTGGTGCCCCGCCAGCGCGTTCTGTTGGGCGTTTTGCTCTTCGTGGGGCTCACGTTCGTCCTCCGCTCCACCGTTCTACCCGCCGGCCTCCACGCCCCTGCGAGCGGGCGAGTGACGAAAGCGGAGATCACGAGCAGAAGGCGGGATCAGCCGCCGTCGATGTGGTCGTCGCAAAGCGGGAGCATCCGAAGAACATCGAGAGCAAAACGAAGGCCAATCGGATGAGGTGCCCCAATTCGTTCCGTTCAGGCAACACTACAAGGTTCTCTTCTTTCGTTTGATTGCTCATTTCATTCGTTTCGTTCAGCTGAGCGAGAAGGGCCACGTCCGGATGTGCGTGATCGGCGGCAACGAGCCGGCGGTCTTCTCCGAGTTCACGTGTTTCCTGGCGGACGGCGAGAACTTCAAGAAGGCCGAACGATCGATCCGCTCCAAGCCCTACGAAGAGCGGTGAGCACACTCGTCGGCCATCGATCACTCCTTCTCTTCCTTGCAGTTTGTGTCGAGACAACCCGCAGTTCGAACAGGAGGGCCCACTGGAAACGAAGGAAAGGAGACGAGTGGATCCAAATGGCGGTCGTCCGCAACCCAATGGAGCGCTTCATTGCCGCCTTCACCGCCCAGTGCGTCCTGAACAAGCAGGCGGAAGACGTGAAGCAGAAGTGCGGAGATTGCGACCGAAATTCCACGTGCTTTCTGGAGCGTCTGGAGAAGAAGTTGACCGCTTTCGTCGCCAATCCAACCTGGCTAAAACGACGATCGACGAGGAGGCTTTCTTCCCGCAGAACTGGTGAGTGAACTCAGCAGCTAGTTGTTGATCCTTGGAGTGTTCAGGAACTGCGAGTTTGGATCGAAGCTCAAGAACTACACGCTTTTGCGGATGGAGATCGAAGACGAAGGTTTGAACAAACTTTCTTTTCCACCAATTCATCTCGTTCTTAGGCAACATGAAGCTGCTGAACGATCTCTACTTCGGCCTCCGCGAGCGGGACGTGAACAACGACGACCTCACGCTCATGTACAAGACGCTGCAGGAAATCCGGCCGGCCGAGGGCACGCGGGACGTCGACGAGTCCATTCTGGAGAGCGAATTGCGGGCGAACCCCCGCGCGATGGAAATCTTCACGCGGATTTACGCCGCCGACTACCGCCTCTTCAAATTCGAACTCCCGACCGCCGCCGTCGCGTAAATCCCGCCTTTTGTTTGATTCCGGGCGGCGATAAAGGGCGATTGGAGGGTACATTCCCTCCCGACTGCGACCGCATAACCCCTCCGTTTTACTCACTTTGTGCCCAACCGACCGGTTCCTCGCCTCCATTTACTTCCACTTCTTTCCGTACGGGTCTCCTGCTTGTGATCGTGACCGAAAGCATCGAATAAACCGCCTCCATCCACTCGCTTTCCGCAGCTCGTGGAATTTCCACCTCGCAAACCGAACAGTCCGTTCTTCCGTTGTCTCTTTTGTTCCCGAACGATCGGATTTGAATGACAAACGACGCCCGCATGGTCGCTTGTGCCGCTCGAATCCACTCGCCGCCGCTCACCCACGTTCTCGTGTTCTCTGAGCGACGTGGAGGACCACGAGTACAATCGAGGTGGAACGTTGGGATCGTTTCGGTCGTGATCGAACGTGGATCGTGGCCGTTTCGATTTGAATAATCGCCTTCAAAAAGCAACCGGTCGCGTCTGTCGATCAACCTTCCGCTCTGCGCAGCCGCGAGCCTGAGGGCATAAAACCTCCTGTTTCTGCTCGTTTCTCACTCACTTCTTTTCGACAGCCACTCCACTCCGCTAAACCGAAGGGGAGATGGCGATGTTGGAGCGAAAGCGATCGCTGCTGCTGCCCGCCGCGTCGAGCATCTCGAAGACGCGCGTCGACTTCTTCCACTTCTTCCCGTGCCTCCGGCCGTGGCGGCTGCTCACGCTCTTCGCGGTGGGCGGGATGATCTTCCTGCTGCTCTCCTCGCCGAAGCCCAAGGACTACGTGGACGACACCCTCAACAACATGGTGAACACGTGGACCAACGGCACCTCCTGGAGTGATGAGCGGCCGAGCCGAGTGGACGAACACTTGCGCTGGGTGGTGGACAACAAGTGGATCGTGCCCCCGCTTCCGCAAGTTCGAGCGGAGATTTCGAGTGAGCAGTGGGATGGGTTTTTCTTAACTGCCTGTTTCCTTCTTGCAGTTGTCCTTCAAGCACAAAGATCAACGTGTGTGCAATCGAGAAGAACATGGTTCGTTGTGCACTCCATCGATCCATTCATTCGCTTCTTTGCAGTCGACCATTCTGACGGCGATCATCTGCTTTCTGTTCGATTCGGCTCGCTTCAAAGCCGAGGGGCGGAACGTGAACACCGAAACCTTCCACGAGCGGATGTGCGGCTTCCAGAACGAGCTCTTCGAGTTCATCGGCGACCTCAAGAACTACACCGTGAGGAACGACGAGTGGCTGCACATGACCGTCAGCCGCGACCCAATCGAGCGCTTCATTTCCGGCTTCGTGGACAAGTGCGTTGTGGAGAAGATCTACCTGCAGGATCGGCGGATCGGGAACAGTGCCGTGATTGCTAAATCCGACTTGGGACATGCTTTGTCGAACCGAATGCACGAGCAAATGGGTGTAGTCGTGAGAGAAGAATGCACTACACCATCCATTTGCGCAGCTGAAGTACGCGCGCGGAGACAAAGTGAAGATCAAATTCGACCATCAGCATTTCTTCCGTAAGCGCTTTCCTTTTTTACTCGTTTAATGACTCCACTTTTAGCTCAGAACTGGTAGGTTCTTTTGTTCGCGGGGACCTCCTGCAAATGACCCCACTTTTGCAGGCGCTGCAACTTCCGCTCGCACCTGAACGACTTCAAAATCGTCCGCTTTGAGCACTCGCGGGAGTTCTTCGTCGACGTCTTCCAGCTCTTCAAGGAGCAGGGAGTCGCCGAAGAGGACATCGATTTCGTCCGCGAGCAGATCGAAAGCGGCCGCACGACCCACACGACGACCGGCCGGGAGGAGCGAGAGCGAGTGGCGCGCCAAGTCCGGGGCAGTCGGTACCTGATGAAGAAGCTCATCGAGATGTACTACTACGACTTTGTTCTCCTCGGTTATGAGATCCCCGAACTGCCGGCCGAGTGATGAAGGCGGCGGCTGTCCACTTGTTTCGATTCTTTCCGCACTCTCCACGGGTTTCCTTCTCTTCCCCTTGCTCCCTCGCCCCGAGTATTCGTGTCCACGTTGTTTATTGTCGACAAATCAAGGAAAATAAAAGACAAACTAAACTGTGAATTAAGTGGCTTACGATCAAAATGGAGGCTTACGGACGAACGAAAAGTTGACGAGAGTTTGAGATTTCAGATGCAAGGGGGCGTTCGATTCTTTACACATTGCGGGGGACGAAGAGGGTGGAGGGCGGGGGGGGAATTAGAAACGGACGAGGTATTCGGGGGACGACTTCGGGACGGACGACCGAGCGGAGCGGGGGAGGGGGGTGGGCGGGGCCGACGATCGGAATCGGCGAGGAGGAAGCTGGGACGAAAGGGAGGAGACGAGTGCGAAGTCCGTGGCCTTCGAGCATCCGATGGACCGGCCTGCAATCCACTGGGTGAGTACCGTACTCCCCGCTGCGCGCACTCACCAGTCGGAAGTCGAAGCGGTCGGGACTCGCGGCTCGTCCCCGTCGATGCGCGGCGCTCCTCGTCGCGGATGGTCGATCGTCGGGCGGGTGGGTGGTGGGCGCCGCCGGTCGTCCGTCCCCCGCACGGCGCTTAGCGGCCGCCCTTGTAGGCGGCGAGCTCACGCTCGTAGCGCTTCTTGTCCTCCTCGGCCTTCTTCTCCCACTTGGACTTGTCCTTCAGCTTGCCCCACTCGACGCCGGCCGCCTTGGCGACGTCCGAGACCGACATGCCCGGCTTCTTGAGGGCGGCGCGGTTCTCCTGCATCCAGATGAAGAAGGCGGTCATCGCGCTGAAACGAGAGCCGGCGGGTTATTCTTCTGTTCGATCCATTCCGGCAGAACTCACCGCTTGGGCGCGTTGGGGTCCTTTCCCTTCTTGGTGACTCCCTTGGCCATTGCGTTCGGTCGAGTGTTGAGAGCGGAGGGCGGAAGACGCACGAAGCGGTGGGTTGAACGAAGTCGCTGAAATCAGGCAGGCGATTAGTGAGTGCTCCTTGCTCTCCTCCACTTGGACACGAGTACACGAGAGCCCGCCCTTGGACTCCACCCCCTTCCTTCCGCAGTCCAAGAGACTACCGTAATCCCTCGGCCTTCCCCTTCGTCGTTTCGGGGCGTTTCGAAATTATCGATTTTCGTTTTGGAGTCCCCGAGCTTCCCCGGAAGGACGCGGGAGCTCGTGGAAGCCGAAGGAGCGGGCGGGAGCGCGCGGATCGCCGCCCACACCGACGGCCGCCCGGCGGAGAAGGCGGGAGAAAATCGCGAGCAGGGGATCGACTTCAGTGTTGAATCGGGGGGACTTTGGGGGCCCGTTTTGCGCAATTTTTGTTCTGGAGGACCGAAAAGAAGCGAAGCCATCAGCTGGAGGGGGTTGTGGGGAGTGTTTTGATGCAAGATGGTGGGGGGTTTCAGTTCAACATCGCCCCCCAAACATCGAGAATTGCCCCCCACTGCGGGCCGTGGAAGAAACGCGAGCGGGGGGCGAGCGAGGAGAAGGAAGAAGACGGCCGGCAAGCGGGAGCAAGAGGAAACCAACGCCGCTGCCTTCCAGCCCCTCCACACGGCGACTGACGAGCGACCCGCCCGAGTGGAAACGCTCCGCTCGCTCGCCGCCCAACACACGGGCGGGCAAACGCGGGCCCGCAAGACGGGCGAGACGCGGCTTGAGCGGGGCGCAGTGGTAAAAATCGCGAGCAGAGAGCCGCCCGGCAAGCCGCAACGCACGGAGGGAAGGAGGGGAGCAAGCGGGAAGAAGGCGGGCGAAAACCAGTGGGACACGAGGCGGGCGGCGGCGGGGGACGCGGCGTCCTCCTGCCTTTCGGTTCGGGGCGCGTGGTCGCGAATGGCGAGCAGGGCGCCGCGGTTCCAGTGGCGGGGCGGCCGGCTGGGCGTCCCGCTCGCTCCCGCCGCGTCGGGCGGCGAAAAATCGCGAGCGTTGGGCGCCTTCCCCCTGCACACGACGGGGCGGCAGTGGCGGGCAGAAGGGGGCCCCGCGTCGCTGTGGAAATAAATTGCGAGCGTGGCGGCCGATTTTCGCGAGCACGAGGTCAGCGGACGCGGGACGCCGCCGCCGTCTGCCGCCTGCAAAACAAGCCGACCGGCCGGCTGTGTGGCGGGCGAAAGCGGGCGAGCGGACGAGAGGGACGGAGCGTTGCCGCCGTCGAGCCGCCGATCAGACCGCCGATTTTGGCGGGAACTCGACCGACGCCGCCCAAACGACGCCGATCGGCGGCCACGCGCGAGCAACCGAACGAGGCGCGAAGCTTCCCGAAATCCCCACGATTTCCGCAGAAAGAGGGCACGTTCGATCCAATCCGAATGCCGGCTTCCATTCGAGTTCTCGGCTCGATGGAATGCGAGAAGACAGCCAAACGATGCAAACAACAAATCTGCCCGGTAACACGGCAGTAATCGGCAAGCATGGATCAAAGCGACGAGCACTCGCTCCTTTCCACCTCTTCGTCCACACGGCGAGTGACCAAAGTGCCCGATCGCCCTCGCTGAACGTCGACCGCCGAGCAGATTGGGCGGGAGAACCGGGCAGGAATGGCGACACTCGTCGCTGCCCTCCAATCATGACCGCGAGGCGTTTCCCTTCAGATAAAAGTGACCTCTTTCATCAACCGTTTGTTTATTCCTTCAAAACAACGTCCTATCGGATATGAACGGGCGGGGAGGATCGAATGCGAGGGAGCGGGAAGTGAACAGTCGGCAGTTGGGCGAACGGCGGCAGGCGGAGGACGAAAGAAACGATCCATCCGAAGAATTCTAACAGTCTTGGGGAGGAAGAAAGCGAGTGTAGAGCGAGAGCGGAAGCGTTACCTTCAAATCAACGGTGAAGTGATTGGAAGCAGAAGGAAACACTCACCTTGTAGTTTGACCCGTGCGTGTTACTCGAAGGTTGAGATCGTATTCTATCTAACCATTAACCTATTCTGATGCTCTAAACGACGAATAAGGGTGAGTATAAAGCAGATTGCTCACATGAACCCTCTTCCACTCTTGCGTCAAGTGAGCGCGAAAGCGATGGCCGCGTGCAGGAAGACCATCGCGACGGCATCGGCAGCGGCGAACGTCCACTTCTCGCTCCAGTAGAGGAAGGAGTAGTCGAACGAGTAGTGGATCTCTATGACCGCTGTTACGCCGGAGATGAGCGAGCAGAAGACGGCCGACGGCATCTCCAGACAGCCGTACTCCTGACTGCAGGCCGAGTCGAGGAAGCAGGCGTTCGTGATCAGCCAGCTGGCCGAAAGGAAGAGCGTCAGACACGAGACGACCATCGGGAAGATCTGAAAGCGGGCATGCTCAATCGACGCCCATCCACGGCGGATCACAGCAGAAAAAGAAAGCGACGGACGAGCACGGCACAACGACGAGAGTGGTGAGTGGAAAGCGGAAAGAACGATTAGTTTCTTTCTTCTGCTTTTCCGACTCACGTGACTACTTTCCTGCGCGTACTGCAATCATTCCGTCCATTTGATCAACGGAATAAGGCGGAAGAACTCACTTGCCGGTTCTTCTCGTTCCACGTGATCGTGCACCGATTCCACTGGCAGTAGATGCCGGCGAAGAAGAACAACAGGCATGAGAGGACCTGCAAGCGAGGAATTCTCTATCGAACCGAATGGTCACTCACGATGGAGAGCGTGTAGAAGGAGAGCAGCAGGATCCGCCGGCTGCTTATTCGGTTGTTCGTGAAGAGCATTTTGGACGGGTAGCGCTGAAGAGGCCGAATTTTGACGGTGGGGGCTGAAATCCGAGCAGAAGTGAGCGGAGGGCGCGGAATTCGAAGCCGGTTAAACGCGTCGAAAGTCGAAGGAAACGCGAAACGAACCTCGGAGTTCGCGGGAGGCCGAAAAAGACAAAGCGGAAGGGCGGCCGGATTCCCTGCATTCATGAGCACATCGCCGGAGGAGGAGGCGAGCGGGGAGCAGGGCGAACGGGAGGAATCAACGAGAGCAGACCGGAATGTGCGTCATTAAAAGCGGATGAAGCCGCCGGCCACGCGCGTGGAGGTGTCGACCGGCAAACGTCACCCTCCGGCCTTGTTTCTTCTTTCGGCCGTCAGCTTCGAAGAACCGAGGTGGTCGATCGGTGGACTAGAAACATCCCTCTTCTTCTCCTCCTGCACGTGCACGGGCGGGCGGGCGCTAATCAGCTACAAAAACAAATGGCGACTTCCAACGACCACTTTTCGTACGTGAAACAGCGGCGGCGGGCGAAAGAAACGAGCCCAATTGACTCGTTTGTTCGCCCCCGACGGGGAGGGCGGCGTGTTACCGCAGCAACCGCTCCCGCGTTTGCGGCCGCCCGGCGATTCGATGCGCAATCCGGCGGCCACGGCGAATCCTCAAATCCGCCGGTTGCCCGTGGAATCGGCGGGCGGAGGGCGGGCGGAAGCCGGAAAGGCGGGACAATCAGAAAGTCCCTCGGTTCCCGCCCCCAAATCCTCGGGTAATCCGAGGGGCGGCCAAAAGTAATCACGCGGGTGAATTCGTCACTTCGGGCGTCGGAGAAACGAGTGGCCGAATTGGGAACCAAGTGGGCAGTACGGCCGGCGGGCCGGCTGGCGGGCGGAAGTGGGGGTCGTTAATAGAGCGCCCACTGGAAACAAGCCGCCAATTAGAAACAGCACACGTTTCAGCTGCCTTCGAAGGTGCAAGCAAGGTCGAACGGCGGAAAGTGCACACGAGAAGCCGTTCTTTCCCTCGGATTAATCCGTTTTCGTTCGAACATTCCACCTTCTTTCTTCGACCGCGAGTATCCGATTCCTCCGCCCTCTCGCCCACCTCCCGCCTTTCACGTGCATTTGGTCGAGAGTTCGCTGGACGTTCTCGGGATTATGAGCGAACAGAACGGGCGGGAACTTCCGGCGGAACAGCGAGCGAGCGAAAGCTTTGCGTTAATCCAATCGAATCAAATGCACTTTGTTCGTGATTCCACTCCCCGAACACGCGATCCAAGAGTCGGAGTTCGAGGGGAACGGCGGTCATCAGGTGGCCGTTGGGGCGAAACTCCCGCCAACCCGACGGCGCCTCCAATTACGAACCGAAAACAAACAACCGGCGGGGAGGAGCGGCGAGGGAACTTCCTCAAAAGAGGGAAGGAGGCCAAAAGGAGTGCACTCAACTTCCCCCCGTTTCTACGCGCGCGCCTTCGAGCGGTTCGGCGCCCGTTTCGTCGACGGCCTGCTTTTGGAACAAACGAGAGGCGAACTGAACAAAAGCCGTGATTCTTTCACACGTGTGGCCCGAAGGAACGAAGCTCGTCCATCATCTTCGCACCTCCCGGTTGCCGGGCGGCCGTCCGGAGATCACGAGTCGAAACAAGTGGCCGTCGGGACGTCACAAAGAAGCGGAAACAAACGAACTTCTTTCGCTTCGCGGCCACTTTGACGTCCCGAATTCCACAGCAAGAAGGGGGATGTTCGATTCGATTCCACGAATCCCAGCAGCAAACCCCGCCCCAACCAAACGGGAGGATCACGCCCCAACGCCCCCTCTCCGCTCCGCCCGCTGCGGACCGTCGGGCCGAAGAAACCGGAAGTGCGCCGACGAGGACGAAAAGCCGGAAGGCCGCAAAGGTCGTGAGTCACAAGTCGCCTCCAAAAGCGGTCGATAACCGGGAGCTTCTACGCAAAGAGTTTGCAAAAGAATTCTGCACTCTCTATCCGTCTATCCGAAGAAGATCGATGGCCCAGCCGAAAGGTGAGCGACGAGGGAGCCGAAAGAGCGGAGATTTCTGGAAAATCCGCCGCCACGCCGCTCGATCGCCCGCTTGCAGCCGATCGAGCGGCCGGCGGCCGAACGAAGTGGCGGGCGAGAAGGGCGGGCGGGCAAAATGGGGCGGCGCCTTCGCTCATGAGCGTCCCCCGGCCGGCCGGCCGGCTTCTTCCCGAAGAGCCAAATGGCGCCAAAATGAGTGCTCGAGCGAGTATCGGGTTGCCGCCCGCCCGTCCTCGCCGCCACTCGGCCGGCGGCAGGAATCGCCGAGCGGCCGCCACTTTCGCGAGCAAACGGCGAGCGGCCGGGAGCAATCGAATGACCAACCGAAAAGAAAGCAAACGATCAAAAGCGCCCTCTTGTTTCAGCGATCGCCGGCCGGCTGAGTTCCTTCGAGGAGAGCGAAGACGACTGCGATCAGCGCTTCAAGAAGCTCGATGCCAAGTACCGCATTCAGTTCTTCTCCGAGGAGGTCCTCGACCTATCGCCCTGGTACGAAAAGGAGCGGAAGATGGGCGCGCCGAAGATGGAGCGCGTCCAAACTCAAACCATCCCAACGCACGGCTTTCTGTTGGACAAGCCGACCGAAACGGGCAGCATCACCTACGAGGTGAACAGTCCCCTCTCTTTCATCCATCCATTTGTTTAGACGAACGAAACGATGTGCGAGGTCTGCTTCGACCACTCGGCCGAGTACCCGACCTCCGCCTACCAGCGAATCCTCCAGACGCTCTCCGTTATGCAAAACATGGACAACGTTCGTTCCTGTTTTCCATTCTCCCCTTGCATTCTTCCTCCTTGCAGCTCCTCTCGTGGTTCTCCGTGGACTCGCCGGAGGGCGCCCACGTGCTGCAGATCGAGCCGCACACGAAGCGAGCGGACGGGATCCTCGACTCGTGGTATTTGAAGGACAAGGTGGGTCTTCATTCGAACAAACACAACAAAAGAGGGAGGGAGAGGATACCCGTGTTGTAATCGCTTCCTTTGGCTCATCGCTGATTGTGTTTGGCGAGCAGCTTCTTCGCCTTTGGAGGAGTTGCAGATGAGCGAGGGCGAGAGGAACCACGCGTTGTTCAACGCCTGCCGGTTCATTTTGCTCCTCGCCCCGATGTAGTAGTTGTTGTTGACGATCAGCGGGCGGACGGTCTTGCGCTCCTTGGTGCTCATCTTGAACCACTTGCCGTCCGCCACGTCGTCCCAATCGAAGGCGTTGCACTTGAGGTAGCCGCTCGCGCACTTCTCGTTCAGGATGTCCTTGAAGGAGGGGGTAGAAAAGGGGGAAGAGGGGACTCACTTGATCCATCAGCTTCGAGTTGTTCTGCACCCGCTCCATGATGTTCTTGAAGACGCTCTTCGACGCGTACGTGGGCCGAATGACCATCGGATCGAAGGCGAACTTCTGCCCGTTGGTTTCCTTCCAGTTCTTGGGGATCGTGAGGTCGCTGGTCGTTTGGTTGAACGCCTTGCGGAAGAGCGGCAGCGGGTTCTTCAGCCAGAGGGCGTCCGTTTCGAAGATCGCGAGCTGGATTCCCGCCTGCAATCGACGGAGTTCATTCGATCGGAAGGAACTGGTGGGTTCACCTCGACGAGGGCGTGCACCTGGAGGATGCGCGCCCACAGGATGTTCGCGTAGCCGCTCGAACCCCAGTCGAGGGCGCCCGCGTACGCGCCGTCGGCGGCCATCGGGATGCACGCGACCTTCGGCCAGTCCTTCGAGATCTTCGCGCAGGTGGGACGGTCCAGCGCGACGATCAACACGCGATCGTGGATCGCTTGGCCCTGCTCGAGAACGTACGCGTTGCACAGCCAGTTGAGCGTCAGGTTGAGGTACGCCTGGTTGATCAGCGTGTAGAGAACGAGGCCGTGTTTCTTTTGGATGGCCTTCGCTTTCGCCTTGATCTCCTAAACGGGGAGTGAAAAGAAGTGAAAGGAAATGACTTGCCGAAAGCGTCTTTGTGTCCACTTCGAGGGATTTGAGGGCACTCGAGTTGTACTCCTTGATCACCACCTCGTTGGGGTCGATGAAGGCGGGCAGCTGGAGGACGGACTCCATGAGAACCGCCTTCTTGATCACGTGCGGCCCGCCGGGCGGCTTGAACTCCTCCTCGAGCACCTCATCGCGCAACACCAGCGGCCCGTCGTAGTTCTTCTTCTTGAAGCCGAAATCCCGCGGCTCGTTCGGCACTTGCAGGAGGTTGCCGAAGAACGCGAAGATCCCGAGCAGGAAGTAGAAAATGACGGCGAAGAGCACGAAGCGGACGACTCGTTGGGGTTTGAGCATCCTGAGCGTCACGGACGAAACATCCCGCACGTGATCAGCGCATGGCGGACGGCGGCTGGAAGAAAGCTAATGGACGGCCGACGGGCAACGAGAAAGAAGACGTCGATTTGACGGGAAGAATCACGACTGAAATGCGAAGAAACGGCGAAGTTTTGGGAAGAAAGCTCGCGGATCCCCGTTACGCAACGCTCGCCGCCAATCGAACGACGAAAAAGTCGCGCGCTCTGAACCCAAACGCTCGGCGACCTTCCGGGCGACCCGCCCGCTCGCCGACTTCTTTGCCGCCCGCCCGCCCGTCGACCTCCGCTTTCTTTCTTCCTTCGTTTCACACACGACGTTTGACCCGAAACGGGCGGTTCGGTTCCTTCGGCTCGTCACTCGCTCGATTTGTGTTTATTCGATCGAAACAGCAGAGGAGATACGCCCGACTAAACGAAACAATTGAGATTAGTGGGGAAGACTGATTGGGGAGCAATGCGAACATGACGAAACATAAGAGAAATTAGAGCGGAATGAACGGAGGATGGGCAACAGAAAGGGGAAAGGGGGTGAGTGGGGGCGGGAGTGCTCAGTCGTCCATCTCCTGGTCCTCGTCGATCTTGGGCGCCAGGTAGAACTTGAGGAAGCCGTCGTCCTCGATCTTGTACTCGACGACCACCGGCACGGAGCCGCTCATGCTCAGGCGGACGCGCGGCGACAGGATCGTGGCCTTGGCGAACTGGTTCAGGTACCTGCAGGGCGAGGAATGCACGAAAGGAAGAGGATGGAGGGGACTCACTTGATGGAGAAGGAGAGCTTGACCTTCTCGGTGACCGTCAGCTTCACGCTGCGGTCCTCCTTCTCCTTGCCGTTCTCCTCCTCGTCCTCCTCGTCGTCCATGGCCTTCACCTCGTCGTCGCTGTTGAACGTGACCGTGTTGCCGCCGTTCTCGCCGGTCGTCTCGAAGGTCACCTGGCCCTTGACGACCGTGATGCTGACCGTGTCGCCGAAGTTCTGCAGGTCGCCCACCACCTTGCGGAAGTCGTTGGAGTTCATCTCGAGGACGGCCGAGTACTTGGTGTCCGGCACGCCCAAGTGCTCCGCGTCGATGTCCAGCAGCTTGACCGTGATCTCCTGCAAACAACCGACGATCAAACGAACGAAGAAGAAAGGGCGCCCACCTGCTTGCGGTGGTGCTTCTCGTCCACGAACGTGAACATCATGCTGTCGCCCTCGTCGTCGTCGTAGCGCAGCGAGCACGTGTCGTCGTTGTTGGCGCACTTCAACGCGCGCTGCATCTGCGCCAAGCTCAGGCCGAGGTTCAGCGTGCGGTCGCAGCGGTACGTGTCGAACAGGCCGGCGCCCAACCGCAGCGACACCAACGCCACGTGCGACGAGTCCATGGCCTAAACACGCGGAACAATCACGAACAATCGAGGACCGGAGCGGCGAACCTGCAGCTGGATCGCATTCTCCGCGCAGTCGAAGGGCGCGTCGGTGACGAGCTCCTTGAGGGCGTCGATGATCTTCTTGAGGAGGACCGCCTTCTGGAACTTGGCCTCGAACATCGTGGACGGAGTGGGCGGAAGAGGAGAACGTGCGGACTGAAAGCGAATTGATGGTCGATTGGTCGAGGAGATTGTTGGACACGGGTACGCGAACATTTGGTTGCTTCTTCCTCTTTATTTACGCCCGAAATCCCGCAGAAATTCCGCCCAGAAAACAAGCCCGACTGCGGAAAACAAGCGGGCGAGCGGCGAGGAAAATACGCCCGTCTGTTCGCCCCGTTCCTCCCGTTCGTTTCGCAACCGAACAGCCTCGAAACAACCGGGAACGTTGCGAAAGCAGGGAGAGAAGTCGGACGGCCCACAAACCGCCGCCGTCCGCCGGATCGCCCGCCTCGCCGACTGGCCGGCCGACCGATCGGACGCGCGCTCAAACGCCTTTTCGCGCCCAAATCGAACCGACGAGGCGCCCCGCTTTGCCGCCCGATTTCCCCGAGCCGAACGCCAAGGCGCCAATTCAAACACCAATTTTCGTTTGCTGCCCTGACCAACGGAAACCTGTTGATTGCACCCGAATACCGAAGAGGAAATGCTCGTGCTTACAGCAACTGTACATCCTGCTCGTCAAAATCCGGCCCGCATGGACGTTGATCGAAATCTGGCCGCTGCGGAATCTACTCGTGAGTTTCCTCTTTCCGATTACTTTCTTTTCAGTTTGTTTCTCGCTTCAGATCCCGAAGAAAATCCTGCTGCCGGACGAGCGGTTGGACGAGAAGCGATGCGCGCTCTCGTGCACCTCCGAATTCATCGGAGTTTGGAGCGTGGACGCCCTCTTCTTGTACACGACCGATGACTCGAAGCTCGTTCACGTGATTCGGTTCGTTCCTTCCTTCCTGCTCGATTATTCTCGTGTTCCTTTGCAGGTTCGACTTCAACTGCACGGCCTTCGGCCTGTGGATCAAGGGAGTCGCGTTCCTGATGAGCGACCGGAACGAGTTGTTCTCGCTGGACATTCAGAGCGGGAAGCTCAAATCGTGAGGATTTCTCGTCTATTCTTTTGATTTCTGCTCGCATCTTCAGGATCCAACTGCTTCCACCGCTCGGCCTGCCGCCCGCCTCCGCCCTGATCGTCCGGCACTCGTTCCTGGCGGTCGCCTCGGGGAACCTCCTCTTCCACTACGCGCTCGGCCCGGCCGTCGACTGGCGGCCCACGTACTACGACTCGCAGCTGAAGACGACGAGGATCCCGTTCGAAGCGGACGTCATTCTGATGGAGCCGCGGCACATCGCCGTCCTCTTCAGGAAGCGGCAAGTCCTCTGCGTCTTCCTGCTCGAGAACACGAAGTGAGTGAGCAAGAATGGAACGGATTGGTTGATAGTAGCTTGCTTCCAGCCATCCCGAGTACGAGTTCCACTTCACGGCGGCGGAGAACGTGATCGCCGCCTGTTGGGCCAAGAACGCGCTCTACACGCTGACGGACGACGGCGTCCTCTCCAAGTGGGTCCTCCTCACGTACGGCCGGAAGATCCGCGAGCGCTACCTGAAGACGCAGCTGCAGGATTGCTTCAAGATCCTCGCCGTCGAGAACGACGTGAGTTCTCTTCGCATCTGCTGCTTGATGACCGTCCAACTGATTTCAGAAGTTCTTCATTTGCTGCAAGAACAAGACGGTCGGGATCAAATGGAACACGTGAAAGGGGAGAGCCGAATCTCGTCATAGTTCCCTCTCATTCGGCCTTGTTTCCACCCGATTCAGAGCGAATAAACGATGCGATGAACCCACAGCCGAGCCCTCAATTAAAAGCGGTGGTCGTTAAACGGGGCGGATGGTCGGGAGTGCGCGAGAAGAGCGCAAACTTCCGTTGGACGAGCCGAGCGGGCGGCTTTCGGCGCTTGGGCGGACGGCCGCTTTCCGCGTTTCCATGGCGATTCGCGTGGAGGAAGAGGGGCACAACAAACGAGTAAAAAGAAGTTCCTTTCGGTCGTCTCTTCGGGAATTCGAAGTCAACAACGCCGTCTGCTTCGTGCCCGTTCTTCTCTTCAAGGGAGGGGGATAATTGCTTCAATCTTTGCGTGCTTCGAAGCATCGCCTGCTTCATTCCCCATTCAGCCATGACACGAACGAAATCCCCGCTGTTCGCGAACCACGAGCAACGAGGGGGCGGGCGGGCGAGCGAGCGGAAATGTTGCGGTTTCGTGTCGCCCGAACTCAAAAATGCGGACCGTTCGGGAACACGCCGAGCGGAAAGCCGGCCGCCTCGTTCGCGTTTTGTTTTCGGCAATTCGACCGGTGGGAAGCCGCCGGACGAGCGAGCGGGGGGGAGATCGGGTGTTCGTGACCGGCGGGCGGCCGTTTGACTCGCGAGAGCGCGGAGTCTCCAATTCATTTCCACCTTCTTCCCTCCCTCCGGCCGCCCCCTTGGCCCTCGGCTCACTTCTTTCTCGCTGGCCGCCGCCCGTTCCATCCGACTGCATCCGCCCGCCCGCTCGGCCGCCGACGGCGCGGCCACCGAAAATCCCGCGCTTTTTGGTCGTTTCGTGCGTGTTTTCGTGTTCGCCGGCCACGTACGTCGAGAGGTCCACTTGGCCGCCCCTCCCGCCGCCCGCCCGCCCGCCCGCTCGTGCCCGCCGGCCGTCGACCGCGGCGGCACTCCACCGGCCGCCTGCTTTAATTCGCTTAACGGCCAGCGGGCATTAATTGACTTTTAATTAACGTTTATATCGTCCGTGATCCCTTAATGGAAGGTCCTTAACTCCATTGGTTGTAGCTTTCAGTCGAACGTAAAGAAGTCAACGACCTGAAACCCCTGCAGCCCTCTCGTTTCGTCTGGGGGGTGGTCGTTGGATAGAACGTTCCTTTCATTGCTTCATATCTGCCTCGTTCGTCCAGTGGTCGAAGATGGGCACGGGTTACTCGACACTCTCCCCACCACTGACGACAACGAGACGTTCGCCGAGCAGGCGATCAAGGACCTGAAGTGAGTCCCGCCCCCTTCATTCCACTCACTCTGCTTGCAGGACGCGGAGATGCAAAAGCATGGTCTTCAACCGACAGCCGACCGTGCGGCCCGCCCTCCACTCGGATTCCATCAACTCGGTGGCCGCCGTCCGGCCGGGCCTCGTCATTACGGGGAGTTCCGATCGAGTGAGCAGACAGAACGAAGGAAGAAATGGAAGGATGAGTGGACTGTTTAGAGCGTAATCGTGCACAACCTGGACACGGGCGAGGCGGTCAACAAGTGGACGGGACACGAGAGTGCGGTCACCAAAGTGAGTCCACTTCTTCTCCCATCCATTCCTTCCATTCTCCTTGTCGTCTTCAGGTGATCTACAAACACGTGGGCGGAAAGCACTTCGTTCTGAGCGCCTCCCGGGACACGACCGTCCACTTGTGGCGATTCAACGTCCCGAATCCGATTCAAATCTTTCGAGGACACGAGATGACCGTCAGTGGGCTCTCACTAGTCGATGGTCGGCGTTCTCTTCATCTTCATCTCTCTTTCTACTCGTTTTAGACACGAAGTTCGTGAGCGGCGGGTCGGGACAATTCGATTCGGCTGTGGGACGTGGAGAACTCGAAGCCCATCCGAACGGTCTCCGTTCCCGCGAAATCTCGTCACCCATTTGGAGAAGTTCCCGCACGAGAACGTCATCGTCCAGACGTCCGAGGACCGCACACTCAAGTGAGTGGAAGGAGGATGGACGGGAGTGAGTGGGCGGATTGCAGACTGTGGGACTCGCGCATCCCTCTCGCTCATCTTCCAGTCGCCCGTTCGACACCAAATCCTCCTCCACTGCCACCTCTCCTCCGACGAGCCCTACTGCGTGACCTCCAGCGGGGGATCGACGGTGGAGGGCTGCGAAGTGACCGTGAGGACCAGTCCTTTCATTTTTCTACTCATCTCCTCTGCTTTTAGTTGTGGGACCTGAGGAAACACGACGTCGTGCGCGAGTTTCGCGGCCACGAGGGCGCCGTCCGGTCGGCCATCTTCCTCCCGCAGCAGGCGAGCACCACGAAACGGTTGATCTTGAGCGTCTCCTCCGACCACACCGCCCGCATTTGGAATCAGGAAGACGGACGTGAGTGTTCGGAAAGGAAAAGGGGGGAAGTGATCGGAGCGTTCAGAATGCCTGTGGACCGAAAGCATCCCGACGACCGGCGACCTGCACTCGTGCGTGGGCTTCGCGGACGGGTCGTGAGTTCACTTTCTTCCCGCCTTCTTCTCACTTCCGTTCGTTCAGCGTGGTGGTGGGCGGCGATCAGGCGCTGCTATGCGGCATGAAGCTGTACGGGAAGGCGGGTCGGCCGCTCCTCTTCTCTTCGTCCATCCAATCCCGCTTCCACTCGGAATTCCAATGGCGGGAGGCCAACGGCCCCGCCCAGATGCTTTGAAGACGATCGCGATCTCCGCCCACTTCTTTCAACGCTCGTATTTATTCGAAGTAAATGCATTTAAATCTCGTGGATGAGAAGAGAGAATGTGCAGAACAGAACAAGAAGATTGATTCAAACCTTCGAGCAACAAAACAACAACAAGAAGGACCACGCCCTAACCTTCTTCTGATTCGACCTGCTTTGTCGTTGGTGATCGGCAATCACGATGAAACATTCGGTCGTTGGCATCAGAAGAGGAAGGAGCAGGAAGAATGCGGGCGGAAGGACGCGCCCCTTTCGTTCCTGATAGCCGCCCAACCCGGCCGGAATTCCCGCCGATGGGCGTGGCCGCCGCTCGATCGCGGCGTGTTGCTCGGCGACGTTCGGGACGGCCGGCCGGAACGACGCGTAGGTGCGACTTCCTTCTTCCGCTTTTTCTCGTGCGTAAAGACCGAAAAGGAGAATAACGACGGCGTTTGGATCATCCAGCACGGCCACGATTGTCCGCTTTTGTCGCCTAGCTCGTTTGCCCGAGCATAACCGATCGTTCGTCTTAATTGGAACGGATGTTTGTCCATCAGTTGCCTTTTGTGCCCGTGGAACGATCGTTCGTTCCAACTTCGCCGTGCTTCCTGCTCGCTTTTCGTCGTCTTGTTCGAACGTTGGCCCAGCCGCCCGCACGGTCGCCTCCACTTTGAATTTCAATTCAGGGCGATTGGAACGGGCCGGTGGGTAACGGAAAGCGGTTCTTCTGCTTTTTGTACGTTTCTTTCCACGTCCAACGATTTCGATCGGACGAAATTTGCGGAAAGCGGGCGTTTGGAGTCGACCGCCCGCTTCTTATCGCCGCTTTCCGTTGGCCCTCGGCGTCTGCAGGCGGTCGGCGGGACTGCGGACTGCTCGAATTAATCAACGGGCTTCGAGCGTTGCGGCAATTTGGGCGGCCGACTTTTGAATCACGTCCGCGAACTTCGGAGCGATCGGCGGAAGTCCGACGGCCGCGAACTCCCACTCGTCTGTTCCGGACGGCGGAGTTCCGCGTTTCCCTCCACTCCACGAATTCATGGAAACCCCCGCACTTCCACCGAACCGGCCGGGGGATTTGAATTCGTTCTGCTGGGGCGGGCGGGGCGAATCCTTCCGCTTTCTGATCACTCCGAAGACAAAACAGGCCGCCGGCCGGCCGCTTCTGTAGCGTCTTTCGTACTGCCGACCTTCAACCCTCCATTGTGCGGGAGAGAATGGCCGCGGAAGAAGGTGAGCGTTGTCATTTTGCGCATGAATCGTTTGCGGCCTGCACTTTGTCGCTCGAAAGGACGAGCGAGCGATCGGGGCGAAGGGGATGATCCCTGCGAATTTGTCGCCAGTTGAGCTCCACGTTTTGGTTGATTTGGAGGGATTTTCGTTCGCTTTCACTCACTTCACGTGTTCATCCACTCGTTCCCGTTTATCTCCGTCCTTCTCGTTCAGGAGAGAATGTGATGGGGCGCTCGAGTCCGAAGAACGCGGACGAAATCGAGCCGCTGGTCGTCGTGGCGGACGGCCCGTCGGCCAAACGGGAGCGCGAACTCCCGTGCAGCCGGTGGTCGAACGGAACGAACCGCTGGACTCGGCTGTTCCTCGCCCTCTGCCTTTCCTCTTGATCAGCGGCTTCGTGCTGCTGTGGAGCGATCAGGACTACTGTTCGTCTACTCACCTTCTTCTCCTATTCTACTGTTCGTCTTTCAGCTTCGTTAAAGTTCTACTACGACAAGCCGGCAAGATTTCCGAATCTTTCGAACGCCCCCCATAGCTCTGCCGGTCGAGACCCTCGACCTTCTCTGCCGACAACGACGACCGAATCCCCGTTCTCTCCCACCACTCGACCGCCGCTGCCCTACCACACGCAGAAGCCGGTGCAGGAGACGCCCTTCTTGGCCAACTGGACCCACTTCGACAAGTTCATGCTGACGGACGTGGGCGAGGGCGCGTGCGGCGGGGTCGCCAACATGGTCGGCAGGCAGCCCCCGAACGGCACTCAACTCTTTCGTTCAGATCTTCCGGTTGGCTTCGCTCTACGGGATCGGAAAAGCAGATCAACCGGACGGCTTGTCTTCAAGGAGCGTGCGCTCAAGAGTACCACATCGAACTCTACTCCATGTACCCCAACCTGCAGAAGTTCCCGCTTCTCGTACGTCCTTCTTTCGTTCATTCTCACTCATCCATTCGTTGCAGACCCAATGCTGGCCCCAAGAGTCGAAAGGGCGTCGGCTTTGCGGGCGATTGCTGGCGATACGATGACGTGAACAAGTGGGTGTTTCTTCTGCTTCCGCTCATCCGCG
Organism: Aphelenchoides fujianensis; assembly: GCA_024699865.1. Lineage (NCBI taxonomy): Eukaryota > Metazoa > Nematoda > Chromadorea > Rhabditida > Aphelenchoididae > Aphelenchoides > Aphelenchoides fujianensis. The sequence continues at coordinate 23,708 of JAMPIO010000248.1, forward strand.
TGTTTAGACTGAAAGAACACAACGAAACGTTCATCAAACTGCACACTTCGTACCTCCAATCGCATCGCTTCTTCCACTACGCCCGCAAGGACATCCTCTTCATGTTCAACTTCTCGTCCGGCATGAACGAGATGGTCGACGCGTACGCGCAGCACTTGTTCGAGTACGTTCTCCCGCTCCTCCTCTCTTCAATCCGCTCGTTCAGCAACGACAACTCGACGAAAGTGTGCGTGCACATGCGGAAGGGGCGACTTCAACGGCGCCCACCCGCTTCTGCCGTCCGAAACGTCGTTCGTGGTGCCCGCAATGGAGTTCCTGATCCGAAGGGCGATGGAGAACAAGACGACCGCCGAACGTGGACGTCGTGCTGCTCTCCGACGACGTCTACTTCGCCAACGACATTCGGGCGAAGATCAAAGTGAGCGCTCCCTTCCGTTCATCCATTCAATCGGTGGCTGCAGAACCTGAAGCTGACCGACAAGGTTTTCGTCCCGCGCGAGTTGAATCGAATCGAGAACATGAACCTCGCGGCCCGCCACTGCGACCTCTTCCTCGTCTCCTCGTCCGGCTCGACCTTCGGCTGGTGGATGGCGTACTTGATGCCGGACGAGAAGCAGAAGAACGTCTTCTACAACTCGCTCTTCTTCAAGCCCCAGCACGCGTCGTCGGCCGCCTCGTTCGTCGAAGGCGACTTCTTTCCGCCCGAGTGGAATCGATTGGTGTTGGACGAGGAGAAGAAGGAGGTCTTCGTTCAAGATCGCTCGATTCCGCTGAAGGCGGCGTGATCACTTCGAAACGGCACCGAACTTCCCACTTCTTACGCGTTTTCCACACTTACGGGTACTTTCTTTCACTTCCTCTTGTTACTTACTGTTGGTTAGATCGATAAATCGATGGGTCGATGGAGTAAACGAAGGTTTATTGTGCTCGGAAAGAAGGCGGTTGCAACCGGGAGGAGAAGCTCGTTTGGGGCAGGAATTTCACTCGGGACTCAACGGTCGGCTTTCTTCGGCTTCGGCGGCGCGTCGTCCATCTCGGCAAGGGCGTCGACGATGGCGTCGTCGTCCTCGTCGTCCTCGCAGCGGTCGAGCGGCGACTTGGAGCGGTCGGGGGCGGCGGGCGGCTGGAGGGCGTCCTTCTGGCGGGCCCGCTCGAGCATCTTGCGCTCCACGCTGAAGTCCATCGGCGCGTCCTCGTCGTCGCCGGAGGAGTCGGCGAGGACGGAGCGCGAGGAGGCGCGCGGGAACTCGGGCGGCTGCGGGGCGGCGAGCGTCGGCCGCTGGGCGCACTCGCCGGTGCACGCCGCCGACTTGCAGGCGGCCGAGTGGGCGGCTGGAGCGGCGGCTGATCGGACGGACGGGCGGCACTCACCTTTGCGGCCCTCGGGCTTCGCGGGCGCGTCCTTCTGCTGGTGGCTCATCTCGGAGAATGAAGGCGGGAAAGGAGGCGGTGGGGCGTCTCCAAGTGACCGGGCGGGCGGGCGGGCGGGTTGACGGAGCGGCGGCGGCGGCGAATCCCCCGCTTTCTCCCGCTTGTTTTCGTCGCCGCCCGCCCCGCCCGCCCGCACGCCCCGTTCACATGCTGGCGGCCGGTCGTCCTTTTTGCTCGCCTCCGAACGTGCGAGCGAGCGGTCGACGACACCCGAACGGGGACCGCTTCGACGCGAGCACGCCGACGATCTTTTTTGTTCGTTTGGTCGCGCGAAAAAGACATTTCGCCCGTTCTGTTCGTGAATCATCGCCCCGACCTCCCGTCCACATCATTTTGTTTTCGGCCCCGTTCGATTTCGAAAGAGCGGGCCGACGGGAACGTTTCACGGCCGCGAACCGCTTGCTTCGTTCCCGCGATCGATTTCGAAATGCTCCGCTCGCTGGAATCTCCGCTTTTGGTCCGCCGCCCTCCGCCCGCCCGCCTGCTGCACCCGTCCGCCCGTCCGCGTGCTCAGTTGGGGCGCCAACGTCCGCTCTCCTCGCCGTCCGACGCGCCCCTCGCGCCCGCCCGCCATCACTCGATTTCGCCCGCGTTCCTTCTCCCGCTCGGCGTCTGGCATTCGAATTTGAATTCCTCTGCTTTGTTTTGCTGCGTGTTCCCGCGCGTCGCTTGCCGATCGTCGAGCAGATGGGCGGCTTGTTTGTGGGAAGGGGGCAGAATTTTCGTTGTTTTCGCTCTCGACTGCTTGCGAACACGCGGGAAAGCGAGGGACGCTGCAAACAAATCGATGGGGGGCGGGAGGTCGCGGATTGCGTCGATGCCGCGGCCTCGTCCACCTCCCTCCCCGCCGAACGCAAGCTGGGAACCGGGCGAGGGCGTCCTTTTGGCGTTTTCGCCCATAAAAGCGGGCAGAAATCAGTCCTCGCCGCCATCCTCCCTCCGCTTTCCACCTCCCTCCCTCCAGCCGCCCGCCCGACCGGCCGCCCAGCCACTCGATCCTCGCGTCCCTTCGAGCAAAATCGATGCCCGAAACACTCCGCAAACGCTCCTCCGTTTGGGCCGGCCGGTCGGGCGTGCGGGTGTTGACGCTCCCCCTCTCCGCAGCGCGTGAATCGGCCGGTGGGAGTGCCGATTTCATCATCGATTTCCCCTCCGGTTCTGCCCCGCTCACTCGATTTTTTTCAGTTCTCCTCCGATCCAGCCAACCAACGAGCAGAATGACGAAGTCGGACGCCTCGAATGTGCGCGTGACGTTCGTCCTGCAGCACGGCGAGGAGATCCCCGTCTCCTCGCAGCTGCACACGACCTCCGGCTTCCTGCAGGACTTCCTGAAGACCAACGCGAGGGCCCGGAGGTGCGCATTCCGCTCACGAACGACGAGGAGGCGGCGGAGGTCCATCTGCTCAACAAGTTCATCGATCACATGGCCAAGGAGCACGGCGACACACCTGAAGCAGCACGCGGACAACTTGGAGCACTGGATGTCGGACATCGTGAGTTCCCCTTCCCTCCGTTCGTTTGTTCATTGCCCGCCGCTTTCAGCCCAGCAAGAAGGAGTCGCTGGTGCCGCTGGCCGAGGGCGTGCACAAGGACACGCTGATCCGCGCGGCGAACCTGGCCGACTACCTGATCGTGCCCTCGTTCCTCTCGTTCTGCACGTTCGTCATCAGCGAGCAGTGCAAGAACCTGAACCTGGCCGACCTGCGCGAGTACCTGAACGAGGAGGACGACTTCGACGAGGAGCAGCGCGAGATCATCCGCGGCTGCCCGGAGTTCGCGAACCTCTGAGTCCTCCCCTCCGTCCACACTTCCAGCATTTTCATCCACTTGTTCTGTCCCAAGCCCCCGCGGACGTGGTCGTGGCATTCCCGTCCGCCAGTCTCCTCCTCTCCTTACGGTCTTTGTTTTGTTCTCCCACTCCACCAACGTCTTCTTCTCTCCAATAACGTTTCCCCTGCCCAGTCTTCTCCTTGTCGTTCAATGAATGTGTGCTAAGAATAAAGCAGTTGGGAGCAAGGAGCAGAGGAGAATGGTCGTCAGTTCACAGTACTCGCTACTGCACTCGTATCTTCGGTTCCGGCCGCTGCTCTCCGTTCTAACCTTCGTTCAGATCTCCACAGCCGACCCGACGATGTCCGCCGAGCGCTCGACCATCACCGCCACCACGCAGATCGTGTTCACCTTCGGGCCGAACAACGAGGAGCGCTTCGACGCGCACCGCTCGCTGAACCACGCGTCGGAGTTCCTCAAGAACTTCCTGCTGATGGTCAACGAGCCCAACACCACGGTGGAAGTGCCGCTGGGCGACCGGGCCGACCTGCCGACGCTCCAGCTCCTGAACAAGTTCATGAAGTACGTGGACGAGAATCTGCACGACGAACTCCGCGAGCAGGCCCACAAGAACTACTTCTGGTCGCGCAAGCTGGTTCGTTCCCTTCTCCTTCAGTTCATTCGTTTCATTCGCTCGCTCTTTCAGAACCAGAAGTCCGTGAGCTCCGCCCTGCAGGAGCAGTTCAAAGGACGTCGACCACAACACGGTCATGAACGGCGACGAACCTGGCGGACTTCCTGATGGTCCCCTCGTTCATCGTGTTACTGCACGATGCTGCTGCGCGATGAGGTGCGCTCGCTGGAGTTCCCGAAGCTGTGCGAATACTTCGGAACGACCAACGACTTCCGCCCGGACCTCCAGCAGCTCGCCCTGGAGTGAACGCCCGTCTGCTCACGATCCTCAGCTCCCCGTCTCCCGCTCTGTTTCTTTCCCCTTCCCCCCTGTCCGCCCCTTCTCGGAGATTCGTGTCACTGAAATAAAACGAACGTCCGCAATCGAGTCGCCCCCATTACTCGCCACTTCCCGTGCCTTCCTTCCATTGGTTCTTCGCGTTTTCCAGCCGATCGGGCCGCTCGCCCGTTCTGGTCGCCGTCTTTCCAGCGGGTCATCGCTTTTCCTGTTGTGCATCTGTCGCATTTCGTAACGGAAATAAACTTCGAGGACTCCCTTTCTGTTCCGATTGCAATCGAAGAGAAATTGGCGGAACGAACAAGCAGAAAGAAAGCGGGTCAGTCGGGCGGGCAAGCGGGCGGCGTTGTTTGCGGCGACTCCCGGGCGGATCGCCTGACCGCCCGCTCGGCGTCCGAACCGACCGGCCGGGCGGGCGGCGGCTTGGCGGCCCGCTTGCACGCGCTGCCGATCGCCGAATTTCTCCGCCGAACTCGTGGACGCGCGGAAGGATGAGCAGCAGCTTGACGCGGCAAAAGCCGATCGTCCCGGTTCGCCGGCAGCACGGCATGGAGACGCCCATGCGGCAGAACAACTTCGACGCCACGAGAAAGGTGAGTTCCTCTTCCTTTTTCCTTGAATTTCTCTCGTTCGTTTGCTTCCAGTGGAAGGAGATGATCCGCCGCTTCGTTTCGGACGTGCCGCTCGAGTCGAACCGGCGGATGTTCCGAACGCACGCCGACTCGTTCACGGGCCTCCGGGCGGCCGACACGCTGCTCGACGTCCTGCGCGTCGTGTTCCCGGAACGGACCACCGATCGGTTCGTTTCATTCCGCATCCTTTGAATGCTCTCTGTCTTCGTTTCAGCTCGAATTCCGTGCGCGTCCTCCAGAAGTTCATCGAGGACCACGTGATCGAAGACGTGGCGGACGCCAAATGCCGGCAGTTCAAGGACGACGCCACTCTCTACAAGTACGTTCCTCTTGCATCCATTTCTTTCGTGCATGCTCGAGTTCAGGATCCCGGACGCCGCCTACGCGAAAGCGGACATGAACCCGCCGCCGTCTCGAATCCGCCGCGCCGCCTCGCTGAACTCCTCGTCGGCCGGCGACTGCGGGACGCCCCAGCGGACGCGCAAGTTCTCCGGCGACTCCGTCCGGCTGATCAAGTCAGGAAGCTTTAAAAAGCGAATTTTGAGGGGAGGAATGAGTGTTGTCGTGTGCGTGTCCTTCACTAACAACCCCGAGCTTCCTAACCCACAAAAAATCTGTCTGTTTAGCCTTCTGCCGACCGATTTACTCCTCCTTTCTGCTTCTAAACCTTCTTCTTTGTCTGTCGTCTGTCTAATTCGAACGAGTAACTAAGAAGAAGCGTGTTTCTAAACAAATTTTTCCGTCTAAAACCACCTCGGCTTTCTGTTCAACCCCCTGTTATGTCCCTGTCCACCGTCCAACTGCTCGTGAATCGGGGGGCAAATTCGAAGTTCGGGGGCTGGTGATCGGGAACCTTCTCTGCCTTCCGTTTGTTCATCCGTTCGCTTTCAGACACCGCAGCTTCTTCGACGGGATCAACGACTCGACCAATCGGGCGCCGTTGGCCTTCCAGGACGACGACGAGGCCGAGTCGCCGCCCAAGCTGCTCAAACTGCGCTACGCGCAGAGCGACGAGCGGGAGAACAACGGGAGGACGAACGCGGTCTTGTGGGCGCACGAACTCACGAACCTCCTCGAAGAGATTCTCAACAGCCCGAAGTTCAACGAGAAGGAAGCGCCACGAGAAGTTGATGCGGGTTCGTTCTTCCTTCCTCCGTTCATTCCTTCGTTCTTCTCCTGCTTTCAGTTCAAGGAATGCTACCCGCACATTTGGGAGAAGCGCTTCCCCAACAACTCCTACCAGCCGCCGCAGTTCTCGCTGTTCGATCGCTTCAAGAACTTCATCGGGCCGAGCTAATCGTTTGCTTTCTTCTGTGTGCCAATCGAATTTCTGTTGTTCCTTTTGTGTAGTGTGTCTGTTTCCTTTCTTCCACTTATGTGCCCCTCGCTATTGCCGTTCTACGTGTACCTCTTTGCTGTTGCCATCGATAAACAAGTGCCCTCCGCAGTCGAGCAAAAAGCGGACTGTTTATTCCAAAAGCAGACGACGAACGGGAAGAAAGAAGTCATATGTGGAAGGCGAAGAGGACTGCTATCTACACGGGGGGTGGGGGGCTCGATGGACACTCGTTTGTTACTCACTTCAATGGGGGAAGGTGCCGGACCTTTGGGGTCGATCGGTGGGGAGCAACGGAAACCGAAAACCTTTTGTTTCGATGGATGGAAGGCGGCGGCTTCGGCGGAAGGAAGGAAGCGGAGGGCGTTTGGCGAAAGTCGATCGGGGGGTTTGCTCGGCGAGATCTCCGCCCGTCCACGAAAGAGAAGGGGAGTGGGCGGAGGTCCCGACGGAGTACACATATTGGGGGGAGTAATTCGATTACGAGCAAAGAAGACTAATCAGAGGAACTACGTGAATTAAGGAGGAGGATTCGATGGCGGGTGGTGAGCGACGAGTGGGAGCGAACGGGACGGGTTTCCGTTGACTAGTGGCCGAAATGTGCGGGTGTTCGTCCGCTCCCACCCGCCGCTCACTTGCAATCAACTACGCGTGTGTTCGATGGAAGCGTTGTACAGCGAGGAGGGGGCGGGGGTCCGGAGGGTTGCGAGAAGACGGGGAAATGACCAGCAAATGGCGACGACAACCACCGGCTACGAGGACGAATGTACAGGGGAGGGCGGAGAGGAATGGGGGGCGGCTCGTGACGGGGGAACGAAAGTGACTACCGTTTACTCAATCGAGGGCATTCCGCAAGACACGAGTGAGGGGAGGGAGAGGGAGAGGACGAGAGGAGGGAGGACCCGTGCACGTCGACCACCACCGCCGCTACAGCTCCATGCCGTACATCCTCGTCCTCGGAGAACTCGGAGATCGTCGAGTCCGAGTCGCTGCTCGTGTCCATCTCGCCGTAGCCGTGGAACTTCTCGCGCGCCACGGACGAGAGGACGTCCTCGTTCGCGAACTTGCGCACGTACTCGGAGCAGCGCTCTGCAAACGAACAACACGAATAAACAAGGAAGAGAGAAAGAAGGCGGGGACTCACCGACGAAGGCGTCCGGCTGGTGCATGTACAGCTTGGCGGCCTCGGAGTTCAGCGGGTCCGTGGGGTTCGGGTAGGTGAGCAGTTGGGGGAGGAACGAGTCGAAGATGTTGGCGAGATCGTACAACGCCGTCCACGCCTGATTGATCACGTCCAGGCAGACGGTGCCCGAGGACTCGTCGATGTTCGGGTGGAAGATGCGGTTCATGAAGCCGATGGAGGGCGACTTGAACGGATATCTTCAACCACGCGCGTACAGTCCACTCCAGCCGCCTCCGCCGGCCACTTACTTCTCCGGCAACTCCACACGAACGCGCCACACGCCGCCCTCGTAGGCCGTCCCCTTGGGCCCGTGGAACTTGACGGCGAACTCGGTGAGGTTGCCGGTGATCGTGACCTCGTGCTTCGATTCGATCAGTTTGATCACGTCCGTGTCCACGCGCCTTTTGCCCGCACTCGGCGACGACATTCCGTTCGGTCGGCGGGGTTCACGCGGAGGATCGAAGAGCGAAGAGGGCGGACGGCTTTCGCGCTCCGCCGAACGTCCAAAGGTTTTCGGATTTGTTGCTGAAAACAAACAACTCTCGTCTTCGTCTTCCTCGTCCTCCTCCTTCCTCGCTTCGAATCGTTCGAAGCGACCCGCCGGCCGGCCGCGAGAGGCAAGACGGCGGTTAAAAATAAACACGAGAGCGAGGCGGGAGGGCGAGAGCGAAAAGAAAGGGGCGGCGGCGAAGAACGGCGGCTGCCCGACGGGCGGACCACAAGTTTCGGCCGGCCGGTCGGTGGGGGCCGAGCGGATTGGACCCCCGGGCGAGCGGGCAGTCGGATTGCACCGCCGCCGGTCGCTCGCGTGACTGCCGGCCGGCCGCTCTCCAATCGCCTCTCGATTTCGCCACCCGACTGCTCGAGAATTCATAAGACGACGGGCGGCCAATGGACGGGCGAGAACGAACGAAAGTCGGTTTATTGCAGCCGCACGAGCCGAACCCAAGACTTTCGAACCAAAACAACGAATCACAGATCAAAACACGCCGCAAACAACGGAAGGCGAGGCGAGGCGCAACGAAGACGAGCACGAGCAAGTGGAGCGGCGGCGAGGAAGCGAAAAGAAAGCAGCAGCAGGAAGGGCGACGAAGAAGAAGTGGAGGTCGGGGTGGAGGCCTCCGTTGGAAACGAGAAACCCGACGGACCGCCGAGCGGCAGTCGGGCGGGCGGGCGGGCGGGCGGGAGCGGGGCGAAGTGGAAAATAGCGGACGACGAGAAACGCCCGACCGCCCTGCAAATCGCATGGAATTCGCGGGCGCCTCGTCTCGTCGTCGTTCGTCGGGCGGGCGGGCGGCCCGACCGGAATGAATGGGCAGAGCGCGGAGGAAAACACTCTCGATGATGCGACCACCAAAACACACCCGCCCGCTCGCGGGCCGTCCCCGCACGGGAGTGCCGAAGGTGAAGGGAAAGGGCGGAGATCTGCCGGCCACTCGCTCGCCGCTTGCTCGCTCGCTCGATTGATAAGAACACAACAACAACAAAGCGAAGAGAAGGAGAATGAGAAGGAATGATTGATTGTCGTTTATCTGGAGGACTCGTGGCCGACGAGATCACTTCTTGGGCGGCGGCGGCTTCTGCAGTTTGATGCCGTCGCCGCGCATCACGGCCTTCACGAAGCGCTCCAGCTCTCGCTGGGCGCCCTGCGGATCCCGCTGGTGCTCGAAGACGGTGGGCCCGCTGGGGACGACCGGCCGCGACGCCTCGCCGTTGGTCACGAACTCGACGTGTTTGTTGAAGTTGCTGATCTGAAACGAGGCCCGACGAGGATGCACGTGAGTTTGTCGAATTTTGGCCCTCGGACGGGAGTTTTGGCCGGCGGAGAGCGCCGCCGTCCCCGCGGCCGCTTGTTTCGAGACTCCGCCCGCCGCTGGGCCGGCCGGCCGCCGATGATCTCCGGTCGGCGAATTCGGCCGTCCGCACCGGCCGGCGGATTGCTTTTGGCCGCCGCCCGTCGGGCCGTCCGCCTGCTCTCGGGGGCCGCGAGGATTGTCGCCCGCTCCCCACTGCCGCCCTCCTCTCGCTTTTGCTCTCGCCCGTCCGTCCGCCGCCACAAACAGCGGAGAACACGCGACCGGCCGCTCGCCGCCTGGACGGGGCGCGGCAGCGGTGCGGAAGACGGCCGGTCGGTGCGGAAGAGCAAACGGAAGAGGCGAGCGGAGGGCGCCCGACCAAACACTCGCCTTCCACTCGCCGCTGCCCGCCGCCCGTCAGCCGGCTGGGCGCTCGTGCGGACGGCGAATTTCGGGGCAGAGCGGGCGGGGCGGCGAGCACGTGAGCAGAACGAAGAGCAGAAAGCGAGCGACGAGCGGCAGCGCAATTCTTTCGGTCCGACCGGAAAGCGGCGGGGCGAAAGGCGGGCGGACGGACGGACGGGCGAGCGGAAAGGGCGAAAAGGAAGACGCGTGACGGGGGCGGGCGGAATGGTCGTGATTTCCGCGAGACAAAAAGAAGGCCGAACGTCATGCGACCGCCGTCCAAACAACAACAAGCCTGGAAGGCAGGACGCGAGACCTTCGAAGGAACGTGGCCGTCTTCCAGTCAAAACAACTCTCGAGAAGGGATTTCTGGACGAACGGGCCACCTTCCACCCGCCGCTCTCGTCCAAACACCGCCCGACCGCCAGTTGAACGAAAACAAGCGACTCGTGCGGGTGTTTACGACCACTCGCCCGGCTTTCCGCCCGCACAAACCCCCTCGCCAATCGTACAGCCGCCTCGAGCAGACAAACGAAAGTGGGAAGACGCCGTCCGCCGACCCAAAAGCCCGCCGATCGTTTCGGAGCGCCCGACTGGAAGGACGAGCGAAATCACGTGAACGCGGCGAACTCCCGCCCCGAATCGCGAAGACGAGCGAGAGGCGACGGGCGGCGGTCGGGAGTCGGACGAACGAAAGAACGCTCCAGTCGAGCGCTCGCCCGTCGAACAGCCCGTGCAGCCAGCTGGTGGTTGATTGAAAGCAGAGACCAGTCAGCCGCCCAGTCGATGGGAGATTAGATAAAAACACACCAGAAAGAAGAAGTGACTAACGAGAAGCGAGCTGGAGCAGAGGAGTGGCTATTTCGGGCGTCTCGAATCGAAAGTTCGGAACCAAAAGAACTCGAAGCTCATCACGAGTTCCCATTCATCTGCCCTGCCCTGCCCTGCCCGCTTGCTCGTACTTCGACCCCCGAACAAGGCGGCGGGCGGTGCGTGCGAATCGGCACGAATGGGCGGCCGGCTTTTGACCACGCGGGGGTCGGCGGCCAAATTGGGCGAAGATGGCCGCCGGCCGTTTGGCGCGGGGGTTGTTGAGCGGAAAGACGGGAGTTTCGAGAACAACACTCCCCTCTCGCCCGTGCACGTCGTACAGCCTTCGTGCGGATGTTCGGAGGGGGAAGAAACAAGTTGGAAGCCGGGCGAAAGAAGCGAATGGGTGCTGCAATCTTCTTCCCCCACTCGGAGCAGACGGACGACGGGCGCAATCGACGGAAAACCGGCGGCATTCGGCGGAAAGTGCGGGCGGTCGGGCGATCGCGCGCGCGCGGATCAAACGGACGTCATAAAATCGTTCCGCCGAATTGGCGTCGCCTTTCGGGCGATCAGCGGGCGCGAAGGGAAGCGGAGAGCAACGAGCAGGAGATCACCAATCGACCACCAACATCCCCCTTCTTCTCCCGTCCGAACTGCCCACTTTGTCTGAGAGGAAGCACTCACCTTCTTGCCCAACGTGTCGCTGTTGCCCATCGAAAGTTGGCCCTCCTTCTCCATGCTCTGCTCCTGCTGGATGACGCGCGGGGCCAGCTGGAAAGAGAAGGAGTGAACGAAAGGAAGCTCCAATGGCCACTCACTTGTGTGCGGAGGTAGTCGGGAACGACGGCGTGATTCCAGGACGACAGGCGGTTCTCCGTCTCTTTCTGAAACAACGGGAGTTAGAAGGGGTGAGCAAACGGAAGGTCGTTGAAGAGGATTGAAAGAAGCAAGGGAATGTTTGATGGAGGCGCCGGAAGACAGAAATTTGCATGAACGATCGACTGTCCTCGTTCGGTTCGAGCGAGCGGGAGTTCAGTCTGCTCTCCCATCGCCCCACCGATCGGCTGCTCGTTTCTCCCGGCCACTCCACGATGTTCCTCGCGTTCCTGATCGCCTCCTTCGGGCTGGGATTGTCCGTGATCGTGTGCGCGAAGAAGGTGAGCGACCCTCCCGCCCAACCACTTCTTCCCTTCGTTCCAGAGGCCGAAGCAACAGAACAAGCAGTTCCCGGGCAAGAAAAACGGAGCGACGGCGACGCCGAAGAAGGGCAAATCGAAGCGGGACGTGGACGCGGACGGAGAGCCCGAGATGGACGGGAACGCGCGCTCGCCCTGGAAACCGCCGTTCGGGAACGCCGAGCGGCGGCAAGGCGGTCGGCGGGGGCGCCCTCACGCCCTCCCAACGCGTCCAGAGCCCGGCCGCCGGCACGCCGATCGACGGCGACGCCCCAGCCGCCCATCCAAGCCGCCCGCCCGCCCGACCAAGGCGGAATGGCCGGTGGGTTCGAGGAGTGCGAGACGGAAATCACTCCCTGTCTGCTTCCAGGAACCCAAGACCCGAACTACCAAACGCTCGCCGTTGCCGCAGGCGATTGCTTCGGCGCGGACAAGGCGGCGGGTGGAGCGGCTGCGGGCGCGGCGCCGGCCGGACCGAAGCCGCCGGCCCAGGGCGGAATGGCCGGTGAGTGGTGGACGCTTCCCGCCCTTCATCCCTCCTTCCCACTTGCAGGAACCCAGGATCCGAATTACCAAACGCTTGCCGGGAATCGAAGGCGAAGGCCAAGTCTTCGGCGCGGACAAGGCCGGTGGCGCCTCGCCCGCTCCCGCTGAGGGCCAAAAAGCAGCGACAAACGACCCCAACTATCAGGTGAGCCCTGGGAATGCCCGTTTGACCATCCGTTGCTTTTCGACCCTCGCTGGAATCGGAGGCGACGTGTTCGACAAGAAGGACGGCCAGACGGCGGGCGCGACGGCCGGCGGAGCCACGGGAGCGGGCGGAGCGACCGGAGCGGGAGGCCCGACGGCCGGACCGCAGGCGCCGGCCGATCAGAACGCGAAGGCGAGTGTTCGGGACAAGAAATCCCCATTTACTCGCTGCTTTCAGGCAGCTACGAAAGACCCCAACTACCAGACGTTTGTCCCGCAACGGCCTTCACTCACTCCTTCCCCTTTAGGCTCGCTGGCATCGGGACAGGACGTGCTTCGGGGCGGACAAGAAGGCGGCCGGCGGCGCGCCCCCGATGCCCATCGCTCCCGCCGACAAGGAGAAGAAGGTGGGTCTTTCCCCGCTCGATCCCCGTTGATGCTCGTGGATTGCAGGCGGACGCGCGCGATCCGAACTACCACAGCCTGGCCGGCCTCGGACAAGATTGCTTTGGACCGGACAAGAAGGCGGGCGGCGGAGCGGGCGCGGCGGGCGGAGGAGAAAGCTCCCGCCGATCAGAACGCGAAGGTTCGTGATTAAACGGCCCACATTCCCCTCATTTTGTGCCCTTCAGGCCGCCACAAAGGATCCGAACTACATGACGTTTGTCCCGCCGCCCTTCACTCACTCCTCCCCCGTTTAGGCTCGCCGGCATCAACGCGGACATTTTTGGGGCGGACAAGAAGAAGAAATGAGCCCCGCGTGCTGTGGTTGTGGTTCGAGAGAAAGAGGGAATAAACGGTTCAATTCCATTGCCTGAACGGAGCACAAACAAACGAAAGAAAGAAGAAGGGGGACTCACCAGCAGCTCGGGGTTCTCCGTGAGGTCGACGGCGTTGGGGACGAGCAGGTGGGTGCGCAGGAGCGTCCACTGGTCGTCGGTGGCGCCGGCCGGCGAGAGCGCCTTCTTCAGCTTCTCCTGCACGTTGCTGAAGTTCTCGGCGAGCACGAAGAGGTTGTTGAGGACCTCCGGGTAGCTGACCCGCTCCTGCAGCTCGAGCAGGACGAGCAGGTCGCGGATGGTCTGCTTGATTTCGACCAGCTTCTGCTCCAGCTTGTCGATGCACACGAGGGCGCCCGGGTTGCAGTTGTGGCCGGCCTGCTGCTGCTGCGGGTTCAGGTTGGGCGGCATGCGGGAGCGGTCCATTCCGACTGAAAGCTCCAGCACTCGACTCGAAGCACACTCGATGGGAAGGAAAAAAGTATTGGAGTTCAAGTCATCGGAAAACTTCTTTCGATCCCACTCGTTGGATTCGTTCGCCCGCCAACTGTTCGCTTCAACAAGAACATTTATTCACAGTTATTATCCATTCAATTCATAGAAGTCCAGAGCACACGTACGAGGGCGAGAACGAAGAGAGTCCGAAGGTTGAGAGCGAAGATGCGTCCAATTGATGAGAGCAACCGGCTACCCGTGCGGTCGAGGGCGGAGATGATGGGCGAACGGAACAAAAGACGCCTCCCGACTACGAAAAGGGGAGGCGAATCACTCGAGTGACATTTGCGAGAGAACCCGTCGTTCGAACGAACGAACACGATGAGCAACAGTCGATTCCTGAACTCAGAACAACGCTTTTGGTTTCGGCTTTCGCGCTAAAGCTGAACGGCGGGCGAGTGAGCAATAAATAGGGGGTGGGGGCATCCGAAAGCCCCCTCATCTAAGTGTTTAAGGCCGAAGAAGACGGGCGAGGTGAAAGAACGCATTCGTGAGTTTCGGGGGGCGTTTGGCAAATCGGACGCGAAGAGCGGAGGTTCGAAGTGGAAACTGGAGGCGGGACGGGGGACGAGGAGTTTGTTTACGAAAGGGGGTGGCCGCCGGACGGTCGTCTCTGAACAGACAACAAGCGAGACGATCGGGCGGGCGGCGGGTCCATGAGAACGTGGTCGATTGCAAGGCGGGGCGGTTGAAAGCGGAGGTAAACGAGAGGACGAAGAAGTCTTTTTTTTCTTTTTATGCACAGAAGAACTCCTTAACGAACAACAACGAGGGGAAAGGTGAGGAGGTCGGGGGGCCCGCAAATCTCATGAGAGACAACACGTGGGGATTCCACTCGAAAAGAAGGAACAACGGGGCGGGGAATAAATTAAGTGAATTCGACACAAAGACCGATCGAACCGAGGGCCGATCGCTTACGCTTTGGGCGAGGCAACAACCTGCGGCGAACCGGTCGCTTCGGGCATCTCGTACGTGAGGAATTCGGGCTCGTCGCTGTCCAGGTAGGGCATCAGGACGAGGGTGCGGTCGCGGACGGTGCACTTCACGGGGTCCGTGGGGCTGTCCGGCCGCTCGACGGGGCCGGCCTGGCGGGTGCGCGCCTCCAGCTCCTCGATGGAGGGCAGGCGGTCGTACCACGAGAAGGCGGGCGTCTTTTTGGCCGGCGGCTGCTTCTTGCTGACGGTCGAGCGGCGCGATCCCGCGGACGTCGAGGCGACGGGCTCGGCGGTGGGCGGCGGCGGGACTCCGTTGGACGGCGCTGCCACTTCCTCCACCTTGGCGGCCATCTCGCCCGACGCGCGCCGACCGAACACGATCTTGATGCGCGGCGGGGCGGCGACCGGCGGGGCACATCGGCGGCGGGGGCGACGGGCGCCTTAGGCTGCCGCTTCTTGCGGCCGGCCGTCGGGTTCGCGTCGATGGTCGGCACTTGGATCGGGGCGACCTGCAAGCATGAGGGTAAAGGAATGCTCGAATCGACAGGATAAGCTCACTTTGTTCACGCCGTTGGCCGCGGCCGGCGACCTGCGGCTCGGCTTGGAGGCCGACGGAGAAGAGCGCGTCCATCCCGAGGGCGGCCACCAGCTGCTCCGTCGACTGCACGTTGCGGCGCGCGGCGATCACCGAGTTGGCCGCCGGGGCGGGCGGGCTGACGGTCGAGGCGGGCGACGTCTTCGACTTCTTGGCTGAAGCGAGTGGGATCAATGGAATGAACGGAAGGAAGCGATCGACTCACCGAGCACGACGTCCGGCGATCCGCCCGCCGTCTTCCGCTTCATCGCCGCCATTTGGGGCGAGACGGTGGACGGCGCGTAGGAGGAGCTCGCGGCGTAGCCATCTGAAAGCAAGCATGCAATGAATGAAGGGAGAAGAGGGAGGAGGGAACTCACTGAGCACTCCGTGGGCGGTGGGGGTGACCGTCTTGCCGCGCGGCGTGATCCCCCGCCGAAGGGCCGGCGACACCAGCGACGGCGTGCCGTTCGCGGACGACGAGCCGCACGACGAGGTCGGCCGGCCGGCGTTCACGTTCAGCTGCCACAATTTGATCAGCGCGCGACACTTGCGCGACAGATCGGGGTGCGACTGGGCGATCGCTTTGCGCAGATCGTTCACCTTCGCGCCGATTCGCGACACCTTTAAAGGGAACCGATCAATGCCGATTCAAGGTGGGAGTTCGCCCTCGTACCTCGAGAGCCTCTTTGCTGAGGTGCGCGGCCTCCATTTCTTCGATGAGCTTCGCAACATCGTCGAATTTGGCCTGAAACGAGCGGCGGATTAGTAGGAATGGGCATCGAAGGGAAGGTGGGTTGAACCTTTGAAGTTCCTTTCGGCAGCTTATTTGATATGGCTTTGATTTCAAACGAACATCACCCAGCCCCCCATTAACCCGTTGATCCAAAAAAGGTCAAGCGGCATGGGAAGACGGAACTGGATGGTTGAACACAATCGGGGAATGTGTTCAACAATCGAAGGCATGCATGGATTGGAAGAGAGAGGATGCGGGAGACAACGAAGGATTCTACTTGGGTTCTTATTCGAGTTGTTGACTAATTAATCGATCGACTACTGAGGTCTAATTAGGCGGGAGTTCGTACGAAAAGAAGACACGCTCGCCAATGGGAAAAAGGTCGAGTACAACGTGGTTTATTCAACGGAATCCGATCGCTCCTCGTTTGGCCGCCGCCTACGCTCCCCGAGCTCTCTTCCGGCAACCGTTCT
The DNA here is from genome assembly GCA_024699865.1 of Aphelenchoides fujianensis. NCBI lineage: Eukaryota > Metazoa > Nematoda > Chromadorea > Rhabditida > Aphelenchoididae > Aphelenchoides > Aphelenchoides fujianensis. The sequence goes on from JAMPIO010000248.1 coordinate 39,901, forward strand.
TCGGTGCTCCTTCCGCCGATCGAATGCGAGTGTAAGAGAGAGAAGGAGGAGGCGAAAGAAGCAAGAAGAAGACCCCCAGTTTGTTTGTGTTTTGCGTTGCGGGTGGTCGCTTTTGGATCCACGAGTCAACATTCCGTTCCGCAGTTTTGCCCTCCGCTCACCCAACCGCTGGCTGGGAGGAAGAAGAAAGAAGGCTTACGTTTTGGACCGCTTGCTCGAGCTGCAGCTTGAAGAGTTCGGCCTGCTGGATGGTGCCGCCCGCACTGCCGTCGCTCGAGGCGGGGCTCTTGGTGGAGGGCAGCGAGAGGGCGGGCGAGTTGGCGGCGGAGGTGGGGCCGGCGAGCACGTCGGTGATCTTGCGGAGGGCGGCGGTGCCCGGCGACACTTCGGCGATGCGGCGGCCGTTCGGCGCGGCGGAGATCGCGTCCATCTCGGCCACTTGGGCCTCCTTCAGGAGACGCGGCGAGACGGCGAAGTTGACGGCCATCTTGTCCCGTCCAAACGGTCGCACATTGGTCGTCTCCAGGCACACAGTCGAAGCGACCATTGGAGTCGACGGCGGCGGTGCGCCGGTGTGCGCGGCGTTCAGGACGAGCGGCGGGGGCGGGCGCCGGCCGACGGGCGGGACTCCAGTTTGCGAGGCAGCGGTCGGGCGATCGGTGGGCGGAAGCGGGGGTCCTTTTCGTTGGGATTCGGTTTGTTTCCTCGACGAAGAAGGACGAGGGGTGGGTTTCCGCTTGTTTGATCGGCCCGAAGCAACTCAACAACGACCGGCTATTGGGGGGATCCTTCTCAGTTCGGTCGGCTGTTGCTGCCTGCTGAGATCGAAACAAATCAATAGTGGGCAAGGGGAACAATCGACCGACGACGAAGCGAAGAAATCGACTCGCTTGAGCGAACAGAAAGCGGCACAAGAGAGGGGGGCACAATCAACAACAATCATTTGTGGAGGACAGTCGGGAGTGGGCGGTACAATCGGCGGGATCAGTGGACGGAAAGCTCATTTCTTTCCCGCGGAGAATTTGGCAGTCGGACGGGCGACGAATCGATTCGATTGGCCGCCGGCCGTCGGCGAAAACAGTGCGGGAGTTCCCCGCGGCTTGCAATCGGTGAGTGTGTTTCGTGCGTGTGCTTCTTGATCGTCGCAATTCACTCGTCGATTGGACAGCGGCGGCGGCGGAAAACCCGAGCGAACGAGAGGAAGGAGGGGGGGGAGGGGAGGGGGAGAACGAAGGGGAACACCCGACCCGACCCCGCGCGATCCCCGCGCTTTGATCCCGCGATCGGGCCGCCGAAATGCGCGTGTTTGGTGCGCGCGGAGGGCGCGCACTCCGCCGCCCGCCCGCCCCTCCCCCGTCCCCCTCATTCCTCCTTCCTTCTTCCCCTCGCCCGCCCGTCGCGGCGGAGCGAGCGGCAGCCACGACGCGACGCGCCCGACCGACTGACGACTGAAAGGGGGGCCCGTCCGCCGGCCGCCGCTTTTATACGCCGCCGCCCGCCCTTCGAGACGAATCGCCAGACGGCGCACGCACCCGCATCCCCGCAGCGGGAGGGGCGGGCGGTCTGCGGGCGCCCTCGCCGCCCGGCGCCTCCGCCGGGGCGCGTGCTCTCGCCCGGCTGTCTGCGGAGTGCGTGCGGGCTGGTGTTTGATGTGCGTCGTCGCCTCGGCGGGCGTCTTTCCTTCCGCCCGTCTGCCGCGTCCGATTGCCCTCGATTCTCGGGAAAGAATCCGCATTCCTCGTCCCGAAAGAAGACGGAATCGATTGCTCATCACGAGAATTGGAATCCATTTCCATTCCACCTCACACACACACACTTCAAAGCAGTCCAACTCATCACAAACCGCTGGCTGGTTTTGGGAAGGAAAGAAGGCGAACTTTGGACCCGACCCCGCAGTCATCCAGCTCGAATCGATCGTCGTGATCGGGGCGGAAGGCGACCAGAAGGATCTCGAGTCGAACGAACGGGGCAATCGGACGAGCAGACCGGCGTGTTTCATCGAATGTTTCGTGGCGAACTGCCCGCCGCGAACACGCGTCCGGGGCGAATTTTATCGACGAGTTGCGAAACGGGCGCCATCGACCGGCGCGCTTTGATCGGACGACGGTTTGGGGTCGAAAATGATGAAGCGGGCGAATTTGGCGACCGGCAGACGGCCGCCCGGCGGCGAGCGAGCGGAGTGGCGGGCTCGAGCAAAAAACGGCGCTCGTCTGGCGGCGGCCGTCGTGTGCACAGCGGGCGACCGGCGAGCGAGAAGGGCGCACCGCCGCTTGGCGGAGTGCCTGGCACGGAGTGCGCGCAGCCCGACGACCTTCGCCGCCGCCCCGTGGAGGCCGCCCGCTTTCGAAACCCGCCCGGCGAGCAACAACGATGACAAATCCCGGGAGCCGGGCGAGCGGAAGGCGGAAATCAACGCGAAAACAAGACCGCACGAACGATCGCGATCGGCCGTGATCGCCGACATCCGCCGGCCGATCCGAAGATCGAAAACAAAAACAAACTCGACGGGGAAAATCGATCGATCGGCCGCTCGCCCGAACATCCGCGCGATCGATCGACGGGGCGCGAGTTCGGCGGAAGTGCGGGAGAAAGTGGTGATTGGAGGCGACTTTCTTTCGTTTTGTTCCCGAACTGCGAGGTCGTGGGAACTTTGTTCGTCTTGCGCAATCGTCTTCTTTTCCCACCGACCCGACGGCCGGCAGCTGCCTTGGCAACCGGCCGAATGGCGCCACCACGCGGTCGACCGGCCGACTGTTTGCGGACGGCGGGCACGGTCGACGACCCGCACCGTCCCCCGACAAATCCCCGCTCGCATTCGAGCGGAAATTCGCGAGCCGGACGCCCAAACGACCGGAAATGCGCCCGAATACGTCGAGTCAGCGGCCGGTCAGCCGCGGCCGCAAGCGATTAGACGACCTGAAGCCGAAGGAGCCGGCCAACGACGAAGGTTTGTGCCTCCCCGTTTGTTTCTCGTTGCTTTTGATTCGAAATGGAAGGTTCGTTTCGATTAAACGGGGGATAATTCCGGGGAAAATCCGTCCGTTGAATTCTATTTCGTTGTTTTCAGCCCCAGTGGAGGAGCTGAACATCCGCGTGCAGGGCCGAAACACGAGCGCCGCCCCGAAGGGAATCCTCGACACACTCCGCGAGTCGGTCGTCTCGCGCGGCCCCGACCAGAAGATCGACTTCAAGGACACGCTCAAGCGGCCGCTCACAGGTGGGAGATCCTTCCTTCCATTTGTCCGCATTCTTCCGTTCGTTCTGCAGGATTGTTCCGTCGGAACGAAACCGCAGCCGAACGTCCAGCAGCAGCAAATCCAACAGGCGGCCGCCCTCACGCTCGCCGCCCAGAATCAACAGCAGCAATTCCAGGAGACGGCCGACTTCGATGCCGGTGGGTGGCTTTCGGCCCGATTGTTGATTGCTCTCGTTCGAGTTCAGATGCGGACGATGCTCACGACTACCCGACCGGCCCGCACTCGGCGATGGACGACAACGCTTCCGTCTTGAACCTGAACCCCAACAACCACTACGGCCTGGACGGCATCGACTTTGCGGGCGTCGACTTCGGCAAGTTCGACGACATCGGTGGGAACTTCTTTCAGTTGAATGAGAGGGAAGAGCATTCGTGTGTTGCAGACATCAGCTGCCTGGCCCGCCTCGTCTGCGTGCAGAGCGAAGTGGTGGACGAGGAGGAGCCGTGGAGTTGGGACTCGATGTTCGCGAGTGTGAGCTCCGAGATGCGCGAGGAGTGGGCGCAGGAGGACGAGGAGGGCGACACCACGGAGATCGTCACCGGCCTCAACAGCATTTGACTCCGCTGATCACGAAGAAGCCCCCCAATTGAGCGATCGATCGGCCGATCGCACTCCCCAAACAAAGGATCTCAAACTTTCTTCCACTTTCTGCTTCCGATCTCGGCTTTTGCGATTGTGATCTCAATCTTTCGGTTAATAAACGTTTACATTTTGGAGATTGGTCGGTGATTGACAATTGGTGGTGGTTCTTGGCCTTGCTTATGCGTACTTTTCATGGTTGCTCGATCGTTTTCACTGTCGTTGTTCATTAGGATGTTCGGCAGCTAAACTCGGCGATCCGATGTTCCTGCGGCTGAACTTCACGCGTTTCGCGGCCGGAGCGTTGCTCCTGCTCCTGGTCGGCGTGTTCCTGCTGAGCGTGTTCGGGCCGAAGAACAACGCGCCCATCTTCTACGACGTCTACCGGCCGGCGAGCACCGACTCCTCGCCGACCGGCCGGAACGACACCCGGCCGCCGGTGGTCCTCTTCTGGACGAAGGTGTTCGGCGAGGCGCCCAACCTGAACGACCACTGCCCCCTCGCCTCGCCGTGCACCTTCACGACCGACCGCTCAAAGTTCGAGGAGGCGGACGCCGTCGTCTTCCACAGCCACGACATCCGCGTGGACGATCTGCCCGGCGGTCCGGCGAACAGCCGCCAGAAGTTCGTCTTCTACTCGATGGAAGCCGCCCCCGCCCTCAACTTCATCTCGCAGAAGACGTGGTGGAAGAAAGGTGAGCATCTTCCAAGCATTCCATTCATTCATTCTTCCGCTCGTTCAGTCTTGAAGTTCCATTGGGTGATGTCCTACATGCGGGAGGCCCACGTGCGCGCCCCGTACGGCGGCTTCCTCGTCGAGCCGGAGGTCGCGAAGCAGCGGGGCTTCCGGCCGATCGCCAACTTCTCCCTCAAGATCAGGACTTGGAGCTCGAGCAGAAGAAGCGGGCGGCTGTCTGGTTCGTCTCGAACTGCGAGGCGACCGGAGCGCATTCGAGTGGCCAAGCAGTTGAGCGCGTGAGTCTTCCCTTCGGCCATTCGATCACTTCTTTCTTCCTTGCAGCCACTTCCCGGTGGACGTCGGCGGCAAGTGCGCCTTCAACGAGTCCCTCCGCGATCTGTGCCCCCGGAACGCCGACTGCGATCCGCTGATCTCCTCCTACTTCTTCTACCTGGCCTTCGAGAACGCGAACTGTCTGGATTACGTGACGGAGAAGTTCGACCGCCTGCTGCCGCTTCCGGTGGTCCCGATCGTGCTCAAGCGTTCCGTCTACCAAAAGTACGTTCCTTTCCCGCTTTTCTCGGTATTTCCATCGGTTTCAGTGTTCTTCCCCCGAACTCCTTCGTGGCGGTGGACGACTTCAAGTCGCCCGCCGAACTCCGCCCACCTCCGCCGTCTGATGGACACGCCGGCCGAGTTCTTCAAGCTGCTCGAATGGCGGAACCGCTGGGCGAAGGCCGACTGGAATGCGGACGGCTATCGGATGGGTGGGTGATCACGGGTGTTCCCTCTTGCATTCCACTGCTTTCAGGCATCTGCGGACTGTGCGAGCGGCTGCAGAAGGAGCGGCACACGAAGACGCCGGTGATCCCCGATCTGAAGCGATTCTACCGCACGAATTCGCCCTGCTGGTCGGTGATGAACGCCGAGTGGTCCCAATGATCTCCCAGTTCTTTTGATTGCTCCTAATTCTTTCAATCCTTTCACTTCTCCCACTTGTGCCCATTTGTCCTCCTAATCGTTGATCTCTCCCACATTTCGCTGATCTCAGCTTCGTCTGCGGTGCTCATATCCCACGACTTCCCCGCCGGTCGCTGTTTGTATTCGAGAGATCTGTACGTGTAAATCCTGTTCGATGTATTGAATCATCCCCCTGACACCCTTTTATTCACTAAACAACCGGACATACGGAAACAACCTAAAGAAACCGAAACTATTGAGTGGAGAACCGAGAGGGAAGGGCGGAAATCACGGTCGGTGGGGGACGAGGAGGGGAAGAAATGAACGAGTGAGTAGAAGGTCTCTTATTGTGTGTGTTGAAAGACGAAGAAAGCGGCGCGCCTCAGTGCCGCCCGTCCAGCGCGTCCAGGTACTTATAGTCAATTAGTCGAGGTATGAGGATGTGTCTAAAGCGAGTGGTTGAGTGGGATCTCCTCTCGATGGCCGCCCACCTGATCGGAAGGAAGCAGAAACAAACGATCGGGAAGATCATTTCGACGAAGGGGTACGGCGAGAAGCCGACCGCGCACAGGAACACCAGCTGGATGAGTTGGCAGGCCGTGAACAAGTGGACCTTCCGCTGCGGCACTCGTCGGATGTAGTGCGTGGGCGGATAGGCTTGCTGCAATCCCAACGATCAACTGCCTACTGCCGGGCGAAGAACGAACCTGTTCGGTGATGAGCAGGAGCAGCCGCTCGACCATCTCGTTGCCGGCCAGCGACGTGAAGGCCATGTACAGGAAGAGGCCGTGCAGCACGGAGGTCGGGATCCAGCGCAGCGGATAAGGCAGCAGGGTGAATGTGGACACGAGGATCATGATGTGGAGCCACGAAGCTCGCCAGGCGGGTCTCCCGCACGTTCATGATCCTGAACGATTCAGCCATCAATGAACTGACAGAAGGACGAAGTGGCCACTCACACTTCGTGCACGTGTCCTTGGGCGACCCGCTCCTCCACGTCGGCCAGCGCGCGCAAGTGCAGCGGCGAGTGCGGGAGGGCGCCTGCAAACCTCCCGTGTTCAATGCAACAACGAGCAATCCCCAGAACGCACCGTGCATCCACGGGCAGACCGCCGATCGAGAGGACGCAGTTGAGGAGGGCGACCACCAGCATGTCCAAGTGTTGAGCCGAGCCTTTCTTCAATCTGAACGAAAGGAAAGAGGAGTGAATGCTGGGAGGAGAACCCACTTGTTCTGCGAGTTGTTCACAATGGCGCTCGTGATGTTCTGATCCATGTAGAAGAGGAACGAGAGGAAGAAGCCGAGCAGGAAGCAAATGAAGTACGCCTCGGTGGGCAGCGAGAAGATGGGCGGGATGGTGAACAGCGAGATCTCCTGCCGCATTTTGAACATGTCCTCTGCAATCCCCACTCTTCACTCCGCTCTCCAATGGAAGGCACCCACTTTCGATCTCGTTGAAGCCGTAGGCGCCGAGGAAGCTCATGATCAACACGCTGGCCGGGAGCGCGTAGTCGGCGAGCCACTCCCTCCGCGAGCGCGTCAGGTAGGGCGTCTTGCGGAAGTTGTAGAGGAACATGCCCAGCCACAGGGTGCCGAACATCAGCAGCAGGTAGAGGATGGACGTGTCCCGATGGCAGCCGTCCGTGTTCGAGATGTCCAGGTAGTGGTCGCTCTTCACGACCACCGCCTTCGTGAAGTTCTGCACCAGTGGCGTGGTCGCATTCAGCAGCTCGTCGCAATTGTTGTAGTTGTTCACGAAACTCAGGTGGATCGCCCGGATGCTCTCGACCGTGAAGGCGATCGCGATGAACAGCGAGAACATTTCTTCTGCCGACCTGCACAAAGGGGATGAGTGGTGGGCGTTCCCGGGAGCACTCACCTCGTGGCCAACTTCATGAAGCTGCACAGCTCCGTACACGCGTAGATGATCAAGAAGAACTGGCAGGACAACCCGACGCACGCGTACATCGCGTAGAAGTCGTAATTCAGCGACTCTGATATCCGGTATATCACTGCAAACACTCGAGTGAAAGGGAAGGACTGGATGGAGTAGAAGGAGTACCTTTTATGTAGATGGCCAGCGGGACGGTGGTCAGCAGGATGATCATCGGTTGGCCGCCGAACATCGAGAAGAAGATCCCGCCGATGGCTTGAGCAAAGACCACTTTGCGCACGTCTGCAACCCGCTGGATGAACGGAGAGCGGCAAGGAACACTCACTTATGCCCCCATTTGTGTTGTCGTCGTTGAGCACCCCGAAGGCGATGGCCGGCAGCAGGCAGGCGAAGTAGAGGAAGATGATCGTGCTGAACAGCTTCTGGATCGTTCGATGGCCGCGCAGCCCGTCCAGGTAGTCCGCCACGTAGTGCCGCTTCCGGCGAGCGAAGTCCGCGAACAGGCCGCGCAGCGGGTACCACGGCGAAGAACCGAACTGCAACGAGAAGCAACGTGAACGGAAGATCCAAGGAAGATGCAGGAACCCACCACTTGCTCCTTGGCCTCGCTCAAATGAATCGACGCCTTCCGCTCTCGCCATTGACTCTGCTCGAAGGCCAACTCTTTGGCGGCGTCCAGCAGGGTGGCCCGAAAGACTTCCACCGACTGGGCCATCACCAATCTGCAAACAGGTGGATTGGTGGAAGAAAGGGAGAGATCAAGATGGCGTACTTCTGCCGGATGTCCATGTCCGCAAAGAGAGTGGCGAATGTCCGCGTGGTCTCCAGTGCGGTCTTCGTTCCTTTCTGCAATCAACCGGGGAGAATGACGAGTGTTCTCCACAATTAAAGGCCTACCGCTCTGGACGGCGCGATCACGATGATGATGAAGCGGAGGTCCTGCATCGTGCGGCCCAAGTTCGTCGGGTGCGAGAGGCGGGCGATCGCCACCTGAACGCGGGGATTGCTGCCTTCCTCCTTCGGAGAGAACTCACGTGTCGATGCTGGACGGTGTTCAGCATGCAGAGAGCGCAGATCCACGTCTGGTCGTAGTCGAACGTCCCGCCGACGGTCCCCGTCGTGCAGATGCTTTGGACCGTCCGGCTCAGGATGTGATCTGAACGACAAGGAAGCTCTTTTTCACCAATGAAAGCAATGAACGTACACTGCATGCCCGCATCCTGGCGTGAACAGAACGGAGCGCACTTGCTCGCTTGGTGAACTCGGGCTCTTGGATGTCCATCTCGTGGATGATCCTGCAAAAGAACACGAATGATTGCGGGTCTTCTGCGCACTCACTTCGCGAAGATCTCCTCCAACGACGTTTCCTGCAGGTCGAGCAGCGAGGACGGCCTTGTTGAGCAGGTGGTCGATGTCCATCGTGGCGCGGATCTCACTGCCGAAGTCCTTCATCGGGATCTTCTCGTGTTTGCTGTACATCAACGTGCACGACGCCTCGAACTCGTCTGCAAGGAATCGATTGAATGGAAGAGCCGAATAAAAAGAAATCAGTGATTTGTTGGATTGCGTTGGATTCCAATGGTTTTTCTGCCAACCTGGGCAACGGCAGAACGCACCCAAATTACTCCAACTCATGGTGTCGATGGGCGGCGTGTCGCTCTCGATGTCGAACGTGTCGTTCATCACGATGTCCAGCTGGCTGTTCGTGCGCGAGTCACTCCGCGGGGCACACGAACCGCCGCCGCCGTACACGCGCTGGCGGAATTCGGCGAGCTCGTCGAGGGGATCCTGGAGCGACTTCATCGACATCCACGAGACCCGTTTGTTCAGCGAGATGCCGCCGGCCGGGCCGACCGCCACGTTCGGATTGCCCGGCCGCGTGGGTCGCCTCCGAGAGGGTGGTGAGCGTCGTCTCGGGCGTCAAGCAGGCGGCGGCGAGGGCGGGCGCCGTGTGGTGGTGGTTCGTGATGCCGGCGCCGTTGGCCGCTCCGCACGCCGCGTTGGCGGCCGTCTGGAGAGCCGCCAGCCGGGCGGCGACGTTGAATTCGGGCTGCGAGGAGCGGCGGCCGAATTGCTGCCGCCGTTTGGCCGGGAAGCCGATGCACGGGGCGCCCGCTTGGATCGACTGCCGACGGGACGAGACGGAGGAGGCGTTGGAGGAGGCGGCCGAGACGGCCGGGTGGATCGCGCACAGGGATTGCGTGTCTTGAGCGGTCGGTTGGATGAGCGGCACGCGGGCACTCGCGTCCTTCGCGTTGGCCGCCGGCGTGTAGCGTCGTTTCGTGGGGTTCGTGGAGCACTGGGCGCTCGAGGCGGGAGTGCTGGAGGCGATCGTGACCGCCGGCCGGTCGTCGTCCTCCGCGAATTCCGTCGGGCAGGACGTGACGCTCACGCCCGACGTGGTCGAAACTCGCCGCTGTTCGGGCACGTAGAGGAGCGTGTGGGAGATGCGGCGCCTCAAACTTCGAATGCGCGCCGATGCTCCGGCCGAGGCGCCGGCCGTCGCGACGTCCGCGTAGCCGGTGGACTTGACGGACGGATTGCGAGAGGGCGCGTCTCCACTCCGCAGGTGATTCGCCCCGCTCGTCGTGGTCGTCAGGAGGGCGGTCGAGGAGCCGTAGCCGCTGTGCAGCGAGTGGAGGGAGGTGGGCGACGCCTTCGGGCTGAAGCGGGCGGACGGCTGCCGGCTGACGATCGTCGCAGTGGACGTGAAGGAGGGGGCGGGGGCTTTGGAGAGCGGGACGGCCGTCGTGGAGACCGCCGAGCGGGCGGCGGCGACGCAAAGCGGCTGGTGCAGCTGGGAGTTCGCGGAGGTCGTCGGCGGGAGTGGTCGTGAGCTTCGAGCTGCCGGTCGTGGTCGCCGACGTGACCGTCGAGCTGCCCGGCTGCACGCTGCACACGACCTCGCTCATCTCGCAGTGGTTGGCCGTCGCGCCGGCCGGCAGGTGGGTGGCGGCGCCTCCGCCCACCGCCGCCAGCTGGTCGTCCGTCAGCGGCCGCACTTCGAAGCGCATCCGCCGCGTCGAGCCGCCCGCCTGCACGTGGTTCGCGGCCGCCTCCTCGCCGCCGGCCGCGTTCACGGACGAGTTCGAGGGCTCGGCGGTCACGATCACGTGCACGCGCTTGTGTTTGGCCGAGGGCGCGCCGTTCGCGTTGGGCCCGCTGGGGACGGAGGGCGGCGCTTCGTTCATCACGACGGCATCACAAATCCCGACGGACAACACGCGAGCGGCCGTTCGGCTTTCCTTTGGCGGTCCAATCAACTCCAACAACCGACTGAAAAAAGCAGCGGGAATCGAGGGCACGAGCAGGAGAACGCGCGGAAGAATCGGTTCGAAATTCCTCGCCCAAAGAGGGAGATTAGTCGAGCGGAAATGATCCATTCGTGACCTTCAGAGGGATTAGGCGGGCAAGAGTCCAGCCATTTCACGATCTGCTCATTGAAGACTCGAAATAACCACCAAAAAGAAGAAGAAGGAACGGGCAAACATCCCCGGATTGCGCGAATTCCACGTGCTGCTCGGCCGTTCGCCCCGATTTCTGCTCATCTGCTCGTCGACGGAGGAGAGGCGCGAAATAAACTCCGAGAGCCCGAGGCGAAACGGACGACGAAGAAGCGGCCGGCGTGTTTGTCGAGCGGAATCTCCTCCCTTTGGCGCGTGGATCGGAAGGCCGAAGGAGTCGGGCGGCAAGTTTATTTTGCGCCCTCCTCGCCGAAACGACGAAATCGTTCGACCGGCCGGCCGGAACGCTCCGCCGGCGACGTTCTCCGTTCTTTCCGCGGGATTAACGCCCGTGCCGTTTCGAGCGCTCGGACGCCGTCTGCTCGATTCGAACAAACAGAACGGAAGCGAGAGGAAGGAATGAAATGTGGCAAGAATTGAATCGAACGAACAAAGGGATTGAGAGAACCAGCGGTGGGATTGCTAGTCGCCGATCAATTCTCCTCGCCTCGACCACAAAGCTACAAGGGCGAGATGTCCGCGAAACGGAGAAATCCGATCGAAAACAATTGGGCTTCTCGGGTGGGCAAAGAAGTGGGCGAACGAAGACGACGAGAAGGAGCGGCGCGAATCCCGAAAGCGGCGGATTCAATTTCGAGGCGAAGAAGGCGGCCGCTCGTTCTTGTGCTTATGCTTCGTCTTTCTGGCTGTTAAGATGCCCCTCTCCGCCTCTCGGCAGTCCTCATCATCGCCTTCTGTTGTGCTTAATGTACGCGACATGCCCGACCGCCCGACCGCCCGGCAGAGGGCCGAAAGAGACGGGCGGGCGAGTGGGCCGGACGGGGATCATCGACGAGCGGCGGGCGGGCGGAGTTCGTCGCCGAAAAGTCGGAATTGGATTAAGCGGGGCGCCTTCGAGCGCCGCCCGCCCGCCCGCCGGTCGCTTCGCCCTCGACGGCTGGCGGGAAGAAAGAAACGAGGGACAAAGCGGAGACAACGACCGGCGGCAATCACGCACGAATTCGAAGGAACAAAGAAGGCGGTGATCCCTTCGTCCACTCGTCATTCTCCAGCAAGAGTGATTATTAGCCGCAAGGTCGATTGGCTTCTCGCCCACTTGACTTTTGCTCCGCCGTCCACTCCAGACGAGAGCGCTCCTTTCGGCCGCCACTTGGCCGTCGATTGCAAAACGAGGGGGTTGAGCAATCCGGCGGCTGGTCGAGGACGAAAGCGAAGAGCAGCGACTCGAATGGCGGCGCATCAGAAATCGTTCGGAAATTCGGAAGCGGCCGCCCGATGAGCCGCAAAATCGGCGCCGTTCGGCCGGCCGCCAGTCGAGCGGAACGCGGAGCGTCTTCGGGGGCCGCCGAGCGCCCGATTTCCGCCGACTTCTTTCGAATCTTCCGGCCGAGCGAAGAGGCCGCCAATTACCGGAAACGATGATGAAAAGGCGGCCCGTCTGGAGATTGCGAAGTCCCCCGAAAGGAGTGCATTAGGCGCCCGTTTTCGGCCGTACAAAAGTCATCCGAACAGAAATGGAAAGCAGATGACGAATCGAAGACAACCGGAAAGAGGGAAGTTCTTCCAAGAGTTCTGGCATTGTTCTTAAGGCATTAACGGCTGGATGACCGCAAATTAAACAAGAAGGACGAGCAGTGCATCGCCGCTGGAAGCGAAGTAACAACGAAATGCCCAACAGCCGACCACTTCGCAGGTAACCGAAACCTTGCGGACAGACCGGAAATCCAATGGAATCCCGACGGTCGTACAACTGCGGAGATTTTCGCCAAACGAAATCGACCGCCGACTTCCGCCGCCGGAGATCGGCGGGACGAACGAAAAGAAGCGAAATTCGTACGAAATTCACGCGTCAAACGGCCTCGGGATGACGAGAACGTTCATCACTCGCATCAATCGGAAGAGCTCATTTGTTTCGGGTATCGAAGGGCACTCGATTGACCCACGAATCCGCCCGCCCGCCCGCCCGCCCGCCATGGCGACCGCCCAGCCGGCCGGCTGGCGGAATGCCGAAAGTCCGCCCGGATCGGGCACTCAAACCGTTGGACTACGTGCATTATTCATGAAATGAGTCCCGCACTGAAGTCGGCCGGCGGAAGCGGCGGATCGGCGGTTCGGGCAAAGAACAACCAAAACACGGGAGTTTCCAATTAAACTCGACGCTCACTTCCATTAGCTTGAGGTCAGCGGAAGGAGAGCATACGGCTTGGTCATTTGGCAGCAACAACGGAAGGAGAAGCAAGCCGGCGTTGATGTCCGCGGTTAAAAGTGCACGCTCGCAGCCTTCACATTTCTCAATGTCTACCGCGAGCAGAAGCTACTGGAAACGAACAGAAGGAGCGGGGTCAACGATGAAGTCATTTCGGCAACGAGCGAACGAAAGAAAGGAATGTCTTCTAGAGGATGGCAAGGCGGAAAATCACGTTCGAAATCACAAATTGGGGCGGACGGCGGGTGAGCAGAACGGAGCAGAACGAAGTCGAAGTTCGTCGGACGGCCACGCGAATCAAAACTTCGGTCGTTCTCGCGAGTTCATCGTGTTTCCACTCCGCTCTTCTTCTTTCTTCTTCGTCTTCTTTTGGCATCCGGCCGCCCAAAACGGTCGGCCGTCCGCCCGCCGCCACGCGCACGTCGTCCGCAAACCGGCGAGCCAAACGGCCGCTTTTCCCGTCCGAAGGGGTGACTGATGACAGACAATTCGGGGACGTCCTCCCGCCCGCCCGCCCGCCCTCCTCCCTCCCTTCTGTTCTGTTCGCTCGACTTCAGAAGTGCGCATTTTTGATGGCCGGCCGCTCGTGGCGTGCGTTCCGAAGTGCTCGCCGAGCGAGTCGTTTGAAGTGCGGAGGGAACGGCGAGGAGAACGGCGCGCACGTGCTGGGGCCCGAGTTTGCAGCCTCGGCGAGGAGTGACGTTTGTTTTCGAGCGGCCAATTAGACGAGTCGCTCCGCTCTCTCGTCCCGTTCATGGCCATGGGCGCCCTTTTGCCGTCAGATTCGACCAGACGGAAGGGGCATCGTGTGAGGTCCACCAAACGTCAACAACAATCGGTAAAAGGCGGTAACGACCGGACAGGAATCGCCAGTAAAGGGCAGCAGAAAGAAGGAGCTCGAAGAAAGCGTCGGCTTCTCGACGCAAAGAACAAAAACCGAAGAGTTTTCGCTCGTCTCATTTCGCCCGGCCGCTCGTCGAATTGGCGGCCGGAAATCCGCCCGATTTGGCGGTCGGTCGGTCGGTTGGGAATCAAAGAAGAAGAAGCCAGCCGGGAGAAGAAGAAGCAAGCGAGCGAGCGGGAGGACGGACAAACGGAACGGAAACCAATTTGAGGCCGGCGGATTCACACGCACCCCCGCACGCGGGAAGACGGCCGGCGGGCGTTGATTCGGTTGAAATCGGGCGAGAAGTCGGTGGCCGGGCCGGACGGTCGGCGGGTGCGGAGAGGCCGGCCGGCCGGGAGGCGGAAGGAACGAGCCGCCCGCCTAATCACTCGCCGCCGTTCGGCTCAAATTTCCGCCCGCCGGGTGTCAAACGGCGAAAGTTGGGAGATGAATTCGACGAACACGAGCGATTATCCCGCAAAACCGCGGGGCCTCCAGTCGACGGATGACGCGCCCGCCGGGGCAAACGTCCAACCGAGAAGGCGGACGGCCGTCCTCTCATCTCTCCTCGCTGCAGGTGGAGTCGCGATCGTTGTGGGAATCTTCCCACCGGAGGTCGTCGACCGGCCGCCCGTCTGCCCGCCGCGAGTCAAAAGTCGTCTTCGATTTCGTCCAACCGGCCGTCCGACGGCCGAAACAACACACGGCGGCGATTCGATTAGCGAATCACGAACAACATCGAAATCGAACTCTTTCTTTCTTTTGTCCATTGGAATCCAACACAATCCTCTTGTTTTCAAACGAAAGAATCCACCGACCTTGGATCTCGTCGTCGAACTCGTGCATCGAATCGTCGTCGAAGATGTAGAAGTTGGACGGGCGACGGCCTTCGATGTCGTGGACGGTGAGCGGCTGGTTGGAGTCGTCGAGCGAGTGGACGGTGGCCGACGTGAACGAGGGGTCGTACACGTGGGTGCCGCCGGGCGTGAACGAGCCCACGGTGTCCTGCCCCTGGTGGTTGCCCATCGAGCCCGGTGGACTTCGGACGGCGCAGTTTGAAGCGGAGCATTCGGCTGCAAGGAAAGGAGTGAGTGGGGGATTGCAGTCACTGTTGCTTGGCCTACCGAGAAACGGGCGTCATCGTGCCCGAAGCGACCGGTGGTCTCGCTGTTGATCGAGCCGCTCGCGTCGTCCGAGTCCTGCCGCCTTCGGTTCAGCTTCTGCGCGACGGTGGCGCCGTTGCCGCGCGTGGCGGGGATTGGCGGGGCGGCGCGCACGTGGAACACGCGGCCGTGCGGCGAACGTCGTGCTCCACCACGCCGCTCCGCCGCCGCCTCCGCCGTTCGAGTTGTGGCGGCCGGTGGGCGTGACGGAGAGCGGGATCTGCGAGGCGGGCGGCTGCGCGGACGAGCCGGCGGTCATCGTCGGGGGCGGCGAGACCGAAGAGGAGTCGGGCAGCCGGCGGGGCGCGACGATCAGCTGGCCGGCCGGCCCGACGCCGAACGACGTCTCGCTCGCGTACTTCTTGAGGCGGCGGTGCTGCAGGCGGTCGGGCAGCGCGGAGGCGACGGCCGTCGAGCCGCTCGGCTGCTTCTCGATGGCCACTCGCTTGCCGCCGCCCATCGAGGTGGAAGAGAGTTTGCTTTCGCCCCGCACCGACGAGGCGACCGTGCTGCTGCTGCCGCCATCGCTGGGCTCCCGCACGCGACTCCGCTCGCCGCCGTTGTTGTTGATTACGATGGAGAGCGGCGGCGGGGGCGGAGTGACCGACGCCGAGGAGACGGTCGCCGACGACGCCGCCCGCTCGCTGTGGGCGGGCAGCGACGCCGAAGAAGCCGCCCCGCCCGACTGCTCCCCGTTGCGGACGAGGGCGCAACGCTCGTCGTCCTCGTTCTCCTCGCCGGTCGGCTTCTTCGCGCCGGCGTCCATGCGGCGACTGCGGGCGGGGACGGTCGTCTGTTTGCCGGCGGCACGAGCGGCGGGACGGCCGGGCGCGACGAGGATGGACGGCGGTCTCCGCGGCGTGTTGAAATCCGAAAGAGGCGGCGGGCGGGCGGATCGAAGCTGAAAGCAGCGGGGATTAGCGGCCGGCCGGGCAACAGGCGGTCGGGTGACGAAATCGATCGGCCGGAAACTCCGCCGCTCGCGTCTTTTCGCCCGAATTTCTCGCTTTCTTTCCGGAGCCCCGATTTGTTCGTTTGGTCGAGCGAGTGGCCGAAATGCCCGTGGACGATTGGGAGCTGGACGGCCGCAGCGACTTCGTCGACGATGCCGTCAAGACGCACCACGCGCTCGACGACTCGACGCGCCTGTGGATCTTCCTGGTTGGCATCCTGCTGATCGTGGGCGCCCGCTTCGTCGCCCACAAGGCGGCCACCTTCTACGTCTCGTCGGCGGTGATCGGCGTGGTCTTCTCGGTCTTCTTCTTCGCCCTCTTCCTCCGCCGCTTCCTCCCGAAGGTGAGTGGACGCTCCTTGCTTTCATTTGGATTGATTTCCCCCGAATTTCAGCGAATTTTCATGATCCCGCTGGAGGTGATCGGATGGCCGATCATCAGCTGGATTTATTACTACGGCTATCAGCATTTCATGGACCTCATGCACCAGAACTGGCAGTGGATCGCCCTCTACGTGGTTCGTCCCTTTCTTTCCCATTTTAATTTGCTTTCTGTTCGGTTCTTGAATTGCAGGCCGCCTCCACGCTGCTGTCCGTGACCGTTTGCTACGTTTCGGACGTCACGTCGAACATCCGGCTGCAGAACGTGATCCAATGGTCGCTGCAGGGGATCGGCGCCCTCCTCGTGTTCTACGCGTCGCCCAACCTGCCGCTGGCGGTCGCCGTCGTCGTCCTGCTGTTCGGCTTCGACCAGGGCCTCTTCGGCGTGCTCGACCGCGTGTTCCGGTGGATCTTCAAGTGCGTCTGCTTCCTTCTGTTGCTCTCCTCCTACGCCCTGATCGGCTTCTATCTGTACAACGAGTGGTGGGAAGTGTGCGGGCTGGACATAAATTTCTGATCGACCTCCCGCCCACTTCTTTCGGCCGTTCGGCTCTCCGCCCGTCTGATCCCCGGGTTGTTGCAGGAAGCCGCCCGCCCGCAAGCTGATGTCGCTGGCCGAGTACCAGAAGCAGGGCGTCGACTTCACGCAGAAGGAGCTGGAGCGCCTCCGGCACACACTCCTCGACGACTGCCGCTACACGCCGCCCAAGCGGTCGCTGATCAACCGCCTTTCGCGCACCAACCCCGACCTGTTCGTTTCTTTATTCCCTGCTTTCCGGTTGATTTCTTTTGTTTGTTTCAGAGTCGCGAACTTCCTGCTCACATCGAACGACGTTAGTGCCCAGTCGATCGCCGAGTACCAGAAGGAATTCAACCGGGACGGCAGCGACGACGACGAGGAGGACGGCGTGGAGCCGATGGAGTGGGACGGGCCGCAGCGAGTGGAGGGCGACCTGTCGGACGACGAGGACTACTGAACGCCCCACAAACACGCACAATCAAGCATCTCGCACGGGTACGAGCTTCGATTTGAGTCCCCTTGGTTGCCATCCGTCTTGTTTCAATCACTTTGATCCTCAGCGCAATAAACACCGTTCTTTCGCGCCCCCGCACTCACCGGCAGAAGCGAGCGGTCGGCTCACGTGTTGGGCGGAAGCAAAGCGGACGAGAAGCGGGCGGTTTTGATTCGTCGTTTCCAGCGAGTGCCGCACGGGAGCATCACTTCGGCATTGGGTCCTCCTGTTTGGGGGTGAGTAGGTATGGCGTTGAATCGAAGGAGGTGGACTGAAAGTAGACGAAGGTGAATCCGAAACCGACCAAACAAGCGCGCAACGGGTTCACGAAAGGACGGAGAAGATGGCCGGGCGACGGCCAATCCGCCGACCGCACGCGATCGTGAATTTGGGAGCAATCAGCCGAATGGGCGTGACCTGGGCGAAGGCGAGCGGAAGCGACGAGGGATGTTCGCCCAAATACCCGCCCGGCCCCGCCCGCCCGTCCGGCCGGTCGGTCGGTTGAGGGTGGCGCGAATTCAATTGGCGCCCCGACGAACTTTGGAACGAGCGCCCAATCCCCGCGCTTTTATGGCCCACTGGAACGAGCCGCCCGCCCGCCCGCACTCCGCAGAACCCAATCATAAGCAGACGGGCGGAGAAGGGAAATGATAGACGACCGTCAACTGCGTACTTTAACGGTCAGTAAGCATGGCTGATTTGGATGGCTGTAAGGATGGGATTAGGCAAGAAGCAATCGGAAGGCGGAAGTTCCCCGACAACAATGAAAGAGGATTGCCATTCAATCCTTCGAACGCTGCAAAGACCACCAAGAGTGGGAGCAATTGGACCGCCGGAACACCTTCGAGCGTCCAAAATGGCCGGCCGGCGGCCGTCGTCGAGGCGAACGGCGGGCGGCACGCGGCTGGAGGTCCCGCGAATGGCAGCCGGCCGGCGAATCGCCCAAAAGAAGTTCGAACGTGAAGTCGCCGCCGACCACCTTCGAGCGGCCACGCGTTTATTGAATAAAAAATTGGAGCAAACGGCGCTTCTGCTTCTCCGCCGACCGTTTGCCTGCGGCCCGGCCCGAAATCTCCGCGAGAAAGCCGCCACTCGGCCGGCCGCCCGTCGCCCGCCGATTGTTTGCGGGTGGCCGGCCGTTGGGGGGCGCAAATTAGCCGTCGATTAACAAATGAACGATTGCTCCTCGAATGGGAGAGTGGAGAGCAGAAGTGACCATACCTGGAAACAGCGAGTTGTAATTGGCTGTGGGCAGTGCCAGAGGCGGGGCAGATGGCAACGATCCAACTATGCAGGTCCGAGCTCCAATGGGCGTAAACGAGCAAGGGAGGCGGGCACGCGCGAGTGGAACAAAGCAAAGCCCGTAGTCGGAATCCAACGATTGAACGGCGGAAGTCGGGGCCCCAAAGAAAAAAGGAAGTTGTTTTTCCCGAAAAAACGAGCGCGCCGCACTTCTCGCCGCCAAACGCACAAAAATTATTTATTGTTTTTTGGAGGCGGCGAGCGGGCGCGGATTAGACGAAACAATGACGAGAAGAAGACGAACGGAAACTTCGTCCAAGCTCGCTGCTCGCTGGCGTTCGATGGAAGCGATCGGGAGCCGAACGGAAGCGTACGGTACGCAAAGTGAAAGCGAAGAAGCCGCAGCCGGCCAATCACGAACAAACGGGACGAAAGAAAAACTATTATTCTCGTCGCCCAAACGGACGGCCTGATTGCCGGCGAAAGGAGCAAATTGGGGTAATGAGCGGGAGGAAGACGAGCGAGCGACAAGCAGGAGCGTGTTCCTCGTGTCCGCCACCACATAAAGAAGAAGAAGAAAGGAAAAGGATCGTGTTGATCTCCACGCTCTCCGCACAAAAGAAGGCGGAAAGTCGAACGTGGGGGGCAGAAAGAGAGAAAGAAAGAAGGAGGGCGGCAATTGGCAATCTCTTCGAAGCCATCCGCCCTTTTCTCCTCTTTAATAGCCGCCGGAAATTTCGTTGTGTGGCGCGCTCCTCGCCGGCCGGCCACGTTCCGCCGCTTCCTCCTCCGGCGCCCCGCTTTCGTTGCGTCTTCGCCTCGCGCCTCCCGCCGACTCGCCGGCCGGTCGTTTAGCACTTTGTGTGCAGGGAGGCCGTTTCCCGTGGATTTTTTGTTTTAAAAAAATTCAAATTGCTCCACGGCCGGCCCAAGTAATTGGCGCGCGCCGCCGAGCAGACGCGAGCGGGCGGCCGGCCGAGCTGTTCGGCCGCAAACTTCTCGCCTCTTCGGCCCCAAATTGGCCGCCGAAAGGAGAAGAAAGAAGAACGTGAAGGAGATCAAACGAGTGGAGGATTCGAACAAGCCGAAAGTAAAGCGTTCGTCAGACGGCGGATTCGAAGACGACGGCGCGAGGAAGCGGGCGGAAAGAAGCGACGACAAGCGGCTGGATGACCTCCGCGGACAGGCCGTGGGAACCCCGCAAACAAAAAGCAGGAACGAAGAAGCGGGGACAACTTTCGACCTCCGACCTTCCTGCCGGAGCCGCCGGCCGGTGGATTCCCGCGTGGAGACGGCGTCCCGACCGCCACTTCCGCCTCGTCACCTTTCGGGCGAACAAATCCGGGCCTTCCGTGACTCCGCTTTCGGCTTCTTCTTTCGACTACCACCGGCCAGGGGGTTCGCGGGGCGATTTCGTAAACTACCTGGCCGCCGTTTACTCATCGCTCGCTCGCTCGCGTGTGGCCGAATGAAAGCCGGGTATTTGGGATCGATGGACGACGCGCAGTCCCGATTCGGAGTGCGCGCAATCGAGCGACGTGAATCGCGAGGTAATTGCAGAGCAATTGCGTAACGTTCCAGCAACAAACGGCTGCCGAACGACCTCCCTCGATGATGAACGGAGGGATCAACGGAAGGCCGCCGGCAGACGAGACGCCCTCGAATCCTTCCTTCCGCCCGGCTGTCCGGCGGCCCGCGGCGAGCGGAAATGCGGGCGGCGAAGTTCGCGGAACGGCCCGACCGCCTTCTCGCCGCCCGCCCGCATCGCCCAAAACCGACAAGAAATAAAAATCCGCGCCTTTTGTCCAACCGTTCGCCTCCGGCCGTCGTCTTCTCGCCTCGTTCGGATTTCTCGAGGATTTCGCAACGCCTTCTCGACCCCGAACACCTGCAGCAGAGGTGGGGGCGGGCGGGCGGATTTCGAAAGGGAAGACGGGAAGCAGAAAAAAGTCATCCTTCATGCCACCCCCACTTCTCCAGACGGCGCCCGCCCGACCGGAAGGGCGGAGTGGGGGTGGCCGTCCGCTCGGCTCTTGGCCAAAGATGAGTCCCCGCGTTCACGTGCGGCATTCAAATGAGCGGAAGGAACGAGCGGGTGGAATGGGCCGCGGGAAGACGGGAGGCGTGTTGCGAACAGAGCCAAGAGATTGCGGAACGTCCCGCTCCGCACGTCGCCCGAGATTATTGGGCCGACGGAGCGGGCGTTTTCTTATGCAAATCGAAGTGTCTTCGGGATCGCCGCCCGCCAACTCCCGCGGGCATTCGCTTTTTTGATGTTTTCGAATTAAAACAAGGGCGATGTCCGCGACATCGGCTGATCCAACCGAAAGATATTCGAGGACAACACGGACGAGTGTCGCCCGCACACCTTCGAGATCGATCGCCCCCGATAAAGCGAACAGAAGACGCGTGTTTCTTTCCGGTGGCCCTCCGTCGTTGCCGCCGGCCGGCCGGCCGAACGAGGGGGCGCGAGACGCACGCAGACGAAATCCAATTCGATTCCTTTCTTTCGCTCGTCTCCAAAAGCGGCCCGTTTTTGCACCGAATTCGCGAAGAATGGCGTCGAGAACAACGAAGAGCGATTCCGGCCGTACCGACCAGCCGACGGTTGACCGCGAACTCCCGACCGTCTTCGAATTTCAACCGACGACGTCAACGAGCGGCCAAAAGCAAACAGCGTCCACGAACTTTGGACTCGCCGGAACAAAGCGGAGAGAAGTGAGGGGGTTCGGGCAACAAACGGGAATGAAGTGAGTGAAGCCGGCCGATGCAACGCCCGCGGTTGATCGCGGTGGCGTCAGTTCCTAGTGATAAGTGGGCCAAATGGAAAGCGGATAGCCGGACCATGGACCGCGGGGCCGGCAGATGTCCGATCCACGTACTTCCGCCCGCTGCGGCCATCCGCCGGGAGATTCGGGTGGGCGGCCATCCGCACGGTAGATGGGCGGGCGGGCGGGCGGGTTACCTGCCAGCCGGCCGACTGGCGGTAACGGGCAGTCGAGCGGAAAAAGACGCGCAATTCCGACCAATAAGCGGCCGAAGAAGACGGCGAGGTGGAGGTGAGAAGAGGACGGGCGAGCGTCCGAAGAACGGTCACTCGCGCCGCTTCTTCTCGCCGCCGTTCTCCGATCTCTTCGCTCGACGGCGAGCCCATTAGCATTCGGGGAACTCGTCATCTTCGCGGTTATTTCCGGCGGCGATGACTCCCGATTTGTCCCGAAGAGGAGGGCTCGGCGAGGAGCCGAACGGCCGCGTCGCCCGAGGCCAAATTCTCCCTAATTGTCAAATGGACACGCCGGAACGAACGGGATGAAACAACTCATAAAAGAATGAAGGGGTTTCATCGTCTGGACAAACATCGAGCAGCTTCCGTTTCGTTCGGCCGCCGGAATTCGTCGAGAAATCCGCCGCCGCCTCTGCTCGCCGCCGCGGCCGCCAATCGACGACTCGGCGCTTCTTTTTGTCACTCGAGGGGCGTCAATTTGGAGCGGCGAGCAAATTGGACGTGACGGCCGCCCGCCCACGAGCACGACGAGGAGCGCGACGAACGTGACGCGATCTGCGGACAGAAGGGCAGAGAAATGAGGGCACGAAAAGGATGGAAAGAAGGGAGAACCAACGGGATAACAGCTCGTTGCAGCTGCAATCGTCTGCAGCCACCAAATTTGTTGAAAGAAATTATTTCCCGCTGCACTCGGCGGGGCGAACGGCGCCGAAGCGGGCGGACGGGCGGGTTTCGTTCGAATTCGCTCGCCGCCCGCTCCGTCGATCCCAGAGGACGTCCGTGAGTTTTCTGATAACAAGACGGAAGAGAAGCCGGAGTTCCCGCCGCCGCTTGGCTCTTCCTCGTCCTCCCGCCTTCCCGCTCGTCTGCCGCGTCCGACGGGGCCGACTGACGTGCGGAAATTTTTGATTTTTCGCCCGCTTTCGGAGATTCCGGCTGCCGATTTCGAAACTTCGGGCCGTCTTTTGTACAACGAGGAGCAGCGAGGTGGGTGGGTGGGTGTGTGGAACTTCCGCGGTTCATCGACCCCAATTGGATTACGCGCGCCGAGGAGAGCGTTCGTCTAATCACCCGCCTGCCCGCCCGCACGCCTCCACAAACGGCGCGTGCAAAAGAAATCCGATGATTTCGGCCGACTGCTTCCGCTTTCCGGCAAGCAGGAGGGCAGTGACATAAGGCGAGATATTGAATAGGACGACGGTCAGGTAGGTTTCGGTGAGCGGGAGAATCAATTAAGAGGCCAGCAAACGGCTCACTTTTGGTCAAGTTTGCAAAAACAATTGCGAAATAAGGCTAAGTCGTAGAGATCAGTCGACGGTCTTTCTTCATCGCGAGTCCGCACGTTTCACTTGCGCTCGCTCGCGTGAAGCAAATCTGCGTTGCTTGCCGCCAGTCGTGCAAAACACCCGCTCCGGAGCGAAGGGTTGGGGCGTCGAATTTCAAGTGCGTCAACCTCAAAAGCAATGAAAGAAGGGGAAAGAAGGGCACTCGTTCGAAGAGAAAGGCGGGGATCATCCAACGACTGCCGAACGGCCGAACTTCTTCCGCATTTCTGGCCGCGGAGTCGCGTCTGCAGAACGGCGGCGAGTGAGCCGCCCGACCGATCGGCTGGACGGCCGGTCGTTCCTCACGGCCAAACAGGCGGTTTTCGGCGTTCCAATCCGCCCTCCACCACCCGCCCGCCGCCGCCCGCCGCCGCCGAGCGGTTATGAATCGGAGGGGGCATCCGGCGGGCGAACTGGCGGCCGTGATCACATGCTTTCATTTGCTTTCTTGATCTCCGCCGCCTCCGTTGCCAAGTTCACCGCCAGACAGGTGGATCCGCCAGTCAATTGATGAGTTCAGCAATTGCGCGATAAGAGATGAACATGCTGTGGCGTCTACCTACGTCAATTCACCTTATAATTCCCGTGTTCTAATTTGAGACGAAGCTACAAGGCGCCAAAAATAACCTCCGGCCCCCGCTCGTGAAACAATCGACCGCCTTCTTTTGATCGCCGGCTAATGATCGCGGCCGCCCAATCGAGCGGTTAATGAGGCCGCCGGATAATTGGCGAGAGTGGTGGTGATCGTTCGCCGCCCAACAAACAAGCGAGAAGCAGGAGAGAGCAGCTGTTCTCCTCACGGCAGACGGAGACGACCGACCGGACCGGCTTATGATCGCCGCCGTTCACGCCGCTCGGAATGCTGCCCGCCGTCAAGCCGCCCCGATCGGCCGTCGGGCGGACAAGGAGCGGGGAACGTGACCTAGGAGACGGCACATAAATCAGTCGGGAGGGAGGACGGCTGGCGGATTTCGAAAACCGAGCAAATTTTCAAAAATTCGCGATCCGATTGATCGATCCGATCGGCGCCAATTTGTCCGCCCGCCGCCCTCCGCTTCTGTTCGATTAACAGCGAGAACAAAAACGAACGATGGCAAGGTTGGCAACAAAGCAAGTTTAAAGACAAACACCCAGTTTCCAATTGCTGACGGTTGAAGGATCCACTGGCGAGGCAAACGCGTGAAGTAGAGCATGGCATGGAAGATCGCCTTCACGCATGACAGAATCGCATTCTTACAACTTCGTTGGTCTATGTTGCTTTACTCGCTGTAGCGTTTACTTTCGAGCGGATCTCTTGCTTGCCTTGGTGGACACGAGGGAAAACCGAAACGAGAGGCCGACTCGAATTTCCTGCAAGGTTTTTGCCGTCGAATCCAACTGGATTTCCGGTACGCTTGCCGTTGGCATGTTTCTTTTCAGTAGAGAAAGGGAACGTTGTAGCTGGTCCGTCGGTGTATTCTCGTGCTAATCGATTGAATCGTGCTGGCCCCGTTTCGAACGCGGTCAGCTGCCGAAAGGTCAACAGTTCGTACTCGTGGGGCGGCGATCACTGTGGGCTGTACGGGCGGGCAGCTCCGCAAACACTCGTTCGAATGACCACCGAAGGGAGAAGCGGGTATAAAAGAATGGAGGAAGAAAGTGGAGTGGACATCCGCTCTTTCCTTTTCACTCACTCAAAACTGTTCTACTCGATCTTCTCCTTGTGTCAACTGGCCGCCATGAATCCGAACATGACCGCCCTCACCTTCCTGCTGAACGTCCTCCAAACGAACGAGACGGTCGGCGCGTTCGACCTCGCCGCCTTCGAAGCGACCAACGCGACGGGGCGGTGCCCGAACCGGCGGACCGCCGCACGCCGGAGGGCCGCTGGAGGCCGAGTTTCTCGAGGGTCTTCCGCTCGCCGAGATCGAGAACTTCGTAGACATTTAAGTCGATTTATAATTTAACACTTTACATCCAGCTGAACCGGACGATCAACAAAGGGCGAGCGGGAGTGTCGCCTGCGGAAAGTGGGCCAAGAAGCAGAAGACGAAGGCCGTCGAGGTGCACTGCCCGCTCTTGTTTCGTTAACTCTTTGCCGTTTAGAAACGACTGAACACGTTCTTGGCGCGCATCACGAAGAAGCAGAACGCGTTCATCCACTTGAAGGCGAACGAGATCTACGCGATGGTGCTCAAAGAGCTCTTGGTTGGTCTTCTCCCCTTCTAACCTCT
Organism: Aphelenchoides fujianensis; assembly: GCA_024699865.1. Taxonomy (NCBI): domain Eukaryota; kingdom Metazoa; phylum Nematoda; class Chromadorea; order Rhabditida; family Aphelenchoididae; genus Aphelenchoides; species Aphelenchoides fujianensis. The sequence goes on from JAMPIO010000248.1 coordinate 65,119, forward strand.
TCTTTTCATCCTTTCGTTCAGCGCATTTACACGTCCAAGTTCTATGGTTACTCGGACGTTTGCGATCAGATGCGCATCCTGGGCGAGGACTTGCAGCATAAGGTGGTGGATCTCGCGAACGACGGGCCCTTGAACCACGTGGAGTGTTCGATCGACGACAAGGAGGACAGCGGGGAGATCGTCCCGGACTTTGTGGAGGATCACGAGTACAAGAGCGGCGAGGACGAGGGATTGGCGAAGAAGAACGAGACCTCCGATTTCTTTTGATCCACTTCTCTTTCACTCGCTAAACGACAAATAAACTCCTTCTTCGGACACTAATCTACGGGGAGATCGTGTGTGTACAAATAGAAAGAGCGGGTATATCGGTTGGATTGATAGGAGATCGGAGGTTCACACGAAGCCCAGCGACTCCAGCTTCCGCTGCCACATTTCGTTCACTCTGTCGTGGAATTGGGACTCCATCGTAGCGACGTGAATGCGCGGATCGTCGCCCTTTTCGAAGAAGATTTCCACCGACGCCACGAGGCCGTCCTGCCCGACGATCGCGAGGCTGAACGGACGGAAGGATGAGAAGGACGACTGCATGGGAACGCCTACCGATTGGTCCCGAGGAGAGCGGCCGCCCCAATGCGCGGATCGCCGGCCACGTCGGTGAGCGGCTCGGCGGCCAGCGGCACCTCCGAGTCCTCCGCATTCCAAACGACCAGCTGCTGGTCGTCGCCGATCGAAATGAAGTTCTCGGCGGAGTTCAGGCCGTTCGAGAGGAAGAAGGCGGCGACTGCGGGTTTCTGGTGGCCGTAGAAGCGGTCGATCAGTTGGCCCTGTCGGAGGTCCCAAAGCTAAACGAGCTCCCATGAACCGATTGGACAAAAGGGAGAGGTGGGCACCTGGACGCCGCAAGAATTCTCGCCCGCGTCCACTTCCTCGTCGCCCACAAGGCCCTCGGTGGCCAAGAGGAAGCGACCGGACGAGTCGACCGTGCAGCTCGTGATCGGAAGTCCGTTGGCCGACAGAGTGGCCGTGGAGCTCATCGAAGAGAGGTCCCGCAGCTGAAGGCGTCCGTCGATGCCCGAAGTGCAGACGAGTTCGGACTGCGGCACGCGGCACATGTTCGTGATGAAATGGCCGTCCGCGCGGGCCTCGGCCACCACTTCGGCCGCCTCCGCGTTCCACACGAGCAGCCCGCTGTTGAAGCCGGCCGAAAGGAAGTGGTCGTCTGCAATCAAACGAATGAGGGGGCATGATTGGTAGTTCACTCCTTACCTTCGAGGAAGGAGAGGCCCCTCGACCGTCATGCCCGCCCGGCCGTACTGTTGGACGGCCTTCTGATTGCACATGTCGAACAAACGGATCGTTTCGTCCGCCGAGCCGCTCAGAAACATCCCCGCGACCGTGTTGAAAGGAGTAGTCCAGCTGGAAACAAACGAGTGATCACTCGACTCCTCTCTCGCAGCTCACCTTCGTCACTTGGCCGCCGTGTTCGTCCCACTGGTTCACGATCGAGCCGTCCGTGAAGTCGTAAACGCGCACGATCTGGAACGCAAGAAGTTACCTCGTTAAGGAAGAAGGGAGCACTGACCCCGTCCTGCCCGCCGGTCAAAATCCAATTCGAGTCGATTGCGGCGAGTGCGTGGAGATCGCAGGGGTGTTTGGCGGGCACGTGCACGATTCGCTTTGGGGCCGGCGGTCGAGAGCGGCAGAAACGCGGAAGGACGTCCGTTCTGCAGCCAACAACCGTCCTTCCGTTCATCTTCCCCCCTTTCCACTTACCGAATGTGATGGAAGGCATTGCGAAAGGATTTGATTCGATGTTCGATCGATGGCCGAACAACGAGTAGTTGTTGCCCATTGCTCCGTCTTTTCACCTTCAACCAAGCGGGCGGTAAGTGGACAAAAACAAACGGAGGAAATGAACACGTGGTCGAAAGGAAAACGGAAGTCGGCTGTCTGTTTACTCGCCGCGCGTGGTTAACAACGACGAGATCTTCCGAATCACACCCGAAGGTACAAACAAGTGGGGCGGAAGAAAGGGGGAAGGAAGTACAATCGACGACTACGAATCGTGAGGTCGGCGAGTGAGAAGTGCGGAGGTTCTCGGGATTTCGTTCGGATTTCGGTCGATCACGCGACAATCGAAAACAAAAAGCGGTGAGTCGTGTGATGAGGAGAAGCGGGCGAACGGCCTCCGGTTTCGTCCGCCGATCTCCGCAGCGAAAAGAAGCCGTGGCCATGACTACCGCCTGCTTGTCGCTTCGAATCGATGAAACGGACAGGTGGAATAACCGAAAGAAGGCCGAATCTGAAGCACGATTCACTTGCGGCTTTGCAAGAAGAACCCGGTGATGGGACCTTCGGCGAGTAAGGAAAGAGTGACAGAAGTGTGCGGAACACGGCGGTTGTTTGCGGAGTGCAGGTTGATTGGCAACGAGCGAGAAATCCGATTAGCCGTTTGGATTCCCGAGAAGAAGTGGGGACCAAAGGCGACCGTCCGAAAGGCCAATTCAATCCAAAGGGCGGATACAAGCTGGCCGGAAAGACAACCACAAAAGAGGCCAGACATTTCGGCCGACCGCCTACGGTCGACCTTCGCCTCCTCTTTCATTCGTTTCGTTGACATCCAATTGAAGAAAGAAGTGAGCTTTCGTCCGATTTCTTCAGCACGAGTGGAAGGGCGAACGAAAGGCGGATTTCCGTTCCAATTGCCCGCCGTTCTTCAATGAGCGGATCGCGTGCCGGAGCGAGGAGAACGACCGTCGGCTCTCGCAAAGTGCACCGTTTTTGCTCCACCAGTCGATTGTATTTTGACTCACGAACAAAAGACGACTGGCGCCCGCTCGAACGATCACTCATTTCGTTCGTCCGCCGATCCCTTCGGTTCGTACTCGACAAGAGGTGGTCGCTGTTCACGAGACATTCTTCCACTGGTTTCGACGATGCGAAAGGTGAAGGTGGGCGTCACTCGTTGCTTTTCGAAAAGAACCGTAATCTTCCACAAAATCCACCTGCTCGTCGACTTTCGGCCCTCCGGGAGGGTCGTGGCATTCGTAAAGAAATTCCTTTTCGCAAAAGAACGCGGAAGTTGTGAATTCGTAGGGAAACGACGAGAACATGCCAATCTTAGTCGGTAGTTTATTGCACGTACAATTCCGCTGGGCTTCATCCCTCGCAAACCTCCTGGTTTTTGCCGTGAAATGGTCGGTCAAGGATCAAATGGGCGATGCTGAAAGTGAGGCCCCGTTTCACGAACACCGGCGGCACGTCGAATTGGAGCAGACGGTGACAACCCTAAAGAATGCAAGAGGAATCAATCAAAAAATTATTGATGAGCGATGGTCTTACCGGTTTCGCCCCGCAAGTGTGTTCGATGCGGACGTAAGCGCGGACGTTTTTGTTGAACGGCGTCGTGATCAAGAAGTTTCCGGTCTTGCGATCGCTCATCGAACTTCCGATCGCGCGGTCTTTGAAGACTGGACGAAACAATCGAAAGGAATAAGAAGATCGATACACTCACACAAGTACTTGTGGTAGACGACGACGTTCGTCGGTTGGGCGTAGGAGGGGCAGGGCGTCTTCTTCCCCGCGCAACACTCCAGTTTGCCCGCAACAGTCAACGAAGTGGACGAATGGGAAAAAAGAAAGCAAGAGTAAAACGAATAGCTTCATGTTCGTAGTTTTCACTCAATTCAGTGAAAGGGTGTTCGAATTCCTGCGTACAATTCAGCCGATTGCCCGCAGCGCAGACAGGACGAACGGCGGGCAAATCCTCGAATTTTCCGCCCGCTCTCCGTTCGCCTCCCACTCGCCGCTTACTCATCGCCCTCCCTTCCACTCGATTTTCTGCAACTTTCGAGTCGAGCGGCAGCAATCCCTTCGCAAACACCCGCCGCACGTGCTCGCCGAACGGGCGGCGGCGATTGAAGCGGATTCGGGTGATGAATGGTGCCCACATTAACCCCGTCTAACCGCTCTCTTTCTCGCTCGCTGCTTATCCACACTAAAGAAAACAAGTGATCATTCACACCACCTGTGCACGTGTTTGTTGTGTCTGTGGTCCCCGACTGCTCACCTGCTCTCCGTTTGTTTTTGTTCGATCAATCAGCCGGGCGGGCGAGTGTTTCGAAATTTGTTGATCGGCGAGTGCAAAGACCAGCCGGCCGGCCGGGCGCTCAGCTGGGCGCGGGGATCGCGCGGTTTCGCTCGAACGTCAGCGACCGCTCACACGATCGGCGAAAGTCGTTTGATTGCGAGCGGGAGTTGGGCGAAGAGGGCGGTCGGCTGGCCAGCATGTGAACGGGGCGTGCGGGCGACGCGGCGGGGCGGCGACGAAAACAAGCGGGAGGAAAGCGGGGGATTCGCCGCCGCCGCCGCCGCTCCGTCAACCCGCCCGCCCGCCCGCCCGCCCGGACCCTTAGAGACCGCCCCACTCCTTTCCCGGTCGATTCGCCCCGAGATGAGCCACCAGCCGAAGGACGCGCCCGCGAAGCCGGAGGGCCGCAAAGGTGAGTGCCGCCCGCCCGTTCGATCAGCCGCCGCTCCAGCCGCCCACTCGGCCGCCTGCAAGTCGGCGACCTGCACCGGGCGAGTGCGCCCAGCGGCCGACCCTCGCCGCCCCGCAGCCGCCTCGAGTTCCCGCGCGCCTCCTCGCGCTCCGTCCTCGCCGACTCCTCCGGCGACGACGAGGACGCGCCGATGGACTTCAGCGTGGAACGGAAGATGCTCGAGCGGGCCCGCCAGAAGGACGCCCTCCAGCCGCCCGCCGCCCCCGACCGCTCCAAGTCGCCGCTCGACCGTTGCGAGTCGGACGAGGACGCGGGCGACGTCGTCGTCAACGCCCTCAACGAGATGGACAACGAGCCCCGCAAGCAGACCGCCACCAACTGATCGCTTCCATCGAGATTCCCACTCTTCTTTCATCTCTCCACGCAATTTACTCCCTTTCGAGCCCAAATAAACGAATCCAGCAGATTATTTCGGGTTTATTAGATTTCTCGAACAGTTTAACAACAAACAAAACAATCAACGGTCGGGCGGGATCAATGGCGACGGCGGCCGGAGTACTTGGAGGAGTGCTTAACGGTGCGGCCCGCGGTTGAGTTGCCGCTGCTTCTTCCACTCGATCCACTCCTTCGTGCCGGGCACCTTCCGCTTGTCCACCTGCTTGCCCGTGTTGAACACCCTGCAAAGGAGAACGAGGGAATAAAAGAACGATGAAGGGTGAACCGACCTTCGGCCTGCGTTGTCCACGTGCTTCCGCCCGGCGGCCGCCTCCTCTTCGGCGGTCAGGGCCTTCGGGAGGCGTTGGATGCCGCTCGTGACGCAAACGAGGTAGATTTTCTTGTTCTTCTGGCTGTCCGGGTAGTCGACCACGAGGCCGCCGTTGAATCCCGCCCGTTTGGCCTGCTCGCAGATCAACTCGGCCTGTGCGGGGTTCTCGGGGTAGAATTGGAAGACCGCCCGGGCACCGCTCGCCTGAAGATCGACGGAAAATGGAAGAAATGGACGGAAGCCACTCACCAAACAGGAGAAGAGCGTCTGGAAGAAGTGGAGCAGGCGGCGCATCGGCTTCTCGTCCGTTCGGTTCGCGTGGCACAGCCATTGGACGGCGGAGATCGAGATGGCGCCATCAAAGACGCCGGGCGTGAACGGAAGGCCGGCGCCCATGTCGCCGAGGATCAAATCGCCCTTCCGCCTCCATGAACTCCTGGGCCTGCCGCAGCATCGGCTCGGAGATGTCCAGCCCGATCCACGCGATGCCCTCGTCCGTGAGCACGTTCCCGCTGATGCCCGACCCGCAGCCAATGTCCAGTACGAGGGCCGACTCGGGATCCTCGAGCTCCATCAGCTGGATTGCCCGCTCGGTCATCTCCGCCTGGATGGTGACGATCCGCGAGTTGTGCGTGTACTTCTTGGCCTCGGCCTCGTTGTAGAACAGCTCCGGCGGTCCCTCCTTCTCCGGACGCGACATTTCGAGCTGGGAAGTCTGAAAACATGATGGAGAAATCCGACAGGAAATTGAGGGAAAAGCACGGAATGGATGAGAAGTTTTAGGACAAAAACATCGAGATAATTCCTCTCGCTGCGCCTTGCATTCTTTTCGAACACGCAATGAATCCACGTTCGCATCGGAAATCTCCCGGAAACTTGATCAAAATCAATCACGAGCAGCGAGGAGGCCAGAATGCGGAGCGGGAAGGTTTGGCACTGCCGGCTGGAAAATCAATACGCGTGCACTTGGAGGACGTGTGGATCGTCTGGCGTTCGTTTGATTCGAGCGGGGGACGCCGCCGACCTGCTCGCTTGCTGGTGGTCACTTCTTTCCGCCCGCTTTCCTGTAGGGCAGTTGCGATTCCTTTGTGATAGTCCAGGATTTTGTGTTTGTTTTGTTGATTGAAGCAAACGAAAGGCGGGACTCGTGGATTTCCGCATTTGGGACGTCGGACCTCCTGCCTGGGTTGGTATTTTTGCGCGAATTTTCCGCCTGTTTGTTGTGGCCGAGTTGTCTGCCAAAACGTGTTTGTTTTGCTCCGACCGAAATCCTCACTGATTGATGCCGCCCGACCATCTCTCGTGCGTGCTCGTTCTTCGTGTTTGTCCGTCCACGATTAATCCGCTCGTTTGTTGCAGCGCTGCGATGTCCGGTCGGCTGGACGCCAACTGCAAGAAGACCATCAAAAAGCGCGAACTGACCCCGTCGCGCAACCTCGACTTCCGAACGGGCGAGCGGCTGGCCGAGGGCGACCGCTACGTGGGCATCCGCTCGGAGGAGCAGCTCCAAATCGCCCAGCATCTGATCAAGACCGACGAGGTGAGTCGCCTTCCATCCCGAGTTGTTTCGATTGGCTCGTTTGCAAGTGATCGATGGACCCCGTTGAAATCCGCAAAAATTGCCGCAATTCGGTTCAAAGTTTGGGCGTGTACGCTCGACCACTCGTGTCTCGGTGGGACAGCCGTCCACAGCAATCTATTTCGATCTCTCGTCTAATCCTGTGGATTCATCCGAAATTGAGCAGCTTATCACCAAATCCCTTGCATCACCCCCTTCTTCTTGGCACCCGCTCGCTCGCAATTATTTGCGAGTGCGCACCGAAAAGGAGTGGAAGCGGCGGCGGAGGGGAGCGGCGGGCGGAAGGGGGCGCCCGTCAACGTCGAAGCCGCCCGCCCGCCCGACTGGCTGGCTGGCGGCCGCCGTCGAATTTGGTCGTTGTTTTCCCCTTACGCGCGTCTGCCGCCTTCTCGCCGCTGCCGCCCGCCGAAGGGCCTGCTGCTCGCGAAAATTCGCCCCGCTCGCGTTTATTTTCGTTGAGATTATCGGAATTCCCTTCCGATCGATGGCCGGTGGTCCAAACGGGCATTTTGGTGATTCCAAGTTCGTTCAATCCTCCACCGATTGGTCGCCCCCCAACCGTTCCACCCAAATTTGGTCATTCGGTTGAAGGAAGGGGATTACGGTAGTTTGGGCGAATCCCGAGATTTCTGCCCGCTTTCTGATCAAACGGGCGTCTTTTGGGTGCACTCGTTCTTTTGACCAACGGAAGGTTGTTTCTGAACGAACTCTTTCGAGTTTGTTCGAGGTGGAGGCCAAAGGTCAAGAGCGAAGAAGATTGGCGGATGATCGCGTTTGCTTCCGACTTTCCGCGAACTTTCGGCCGGTCCTTCAGGAAGGGGAGTTCGATTCGGAAGTTTTGGTCGGGTGGTTTTCTTGTCGTTTTTGTTGTGCCGTCGTAATCGCGGTCTGTCTGGTCGGTGGGCAGAATGGAAGGGCAAAAGCGAACACCCGACCGGCCCGCCCGCTTCACTCCTCTCCTCCCTTCGCCTCCCCCCCTCGCTTGCCGCCCGCCCGTCCGCCCTGTTGGTTGCGGCGGCCGGCTGGCGGACGGCAAGCGGGGAGAAGGCGGGCGAGACGGCGGACGGGCGGCAGTGCGGGGGGGGGGAAGACGGGCGTGTGTTGAATCGAATTTTGGCGAGCAGTCGAGTGCGTCCCTCCACTGCTCGCCGAAATTCCCAGCGTTCCCCTTCGCCGCCGTCTTGTTTTGCACGTAACGCCGGCCGGCCGGCCGCTGCGGGACCACGGCGGGCTCCCTTTCGGGCTGTCGGGGCGGACGGGCGGGCGGAGGGGCCCGTCAGTCGGCTGCCTGTTCGCCGGCTTGTGGCGGTCGTCTCCCATCTTCCTTCCTTCCTCTTCGTTCCACGGGCTGGGGGGTGCCTGCTCGCGAAAATTCGCCCCCTGCTCGCACTTTTTCTCGTTGCGATTTGAAACGCGGAATGGCGCCAACTCCGCGCTCCTTCCGACGGGCTTGCGGGGATCGCCCGCCTTCTGCTCGGAGGCGAACATCCCTCACCTTTCTTGGTTTTTCTTGCGTAAAATCCCCTCAATTGATCGCTGAACATGTCGCTTACGCTGCTTTTTATCGAAAATTCGCGAATTTTTGCGAACCCAAAAGTTTCGAGCGCGCATTCGCAAACGAGTCAATCGATCGAATCCCACCTTGTTGTTCTCGCTCGTTTACCCTCTCGTTCGTGTTCAGAATGCCTCCGCCGACAAGGAGAACTCGCCCGAGGTGTCGCCGACCAAAGAGGGCGACTTCGAGCGCAAGATGGCCGCCATGCGGGCTGAATGCGGACGGCACGCAGACGGCCATGCAAATCATGGCCTACCGCAAGGGGCGCGCACCCCGCCCAGCCGTAGGTTACCGCCCGCGCACTGTGGCGTACACCTGTGTACAGCCCTCGTCGTCGGTGAAGAAGTCCACGCGCTACATGCCGCGTTCTCCCACCAAAATCCTCGACGCGCCGTTCGTACGCAACGACTACTACCTCAACCTCGTCGATTGGAGTCGGGGCAACGTCGTGGCGGTTGCCCTCGATCAGGCCGTCTACCTGTGGAACGCGCAGACGGGCGACGTGACGCCGCTGGCCGAGTACGACGAGCAGTACGTCTCCTCGCTGCGCTACTCGGAGGCCGGCCGCTACCTCTCGGTGGGGCTCTCGGACGGCACCCTCCATCTCTACAAGGTGGACGCGTCCGGCGGTCCCGCCCTCTCGCGCACCATCAAGGCGGGCATCGACCGCGTGAACGCCATCGCGTGGAAGAGCCAGCTCGTCTCCTACGGCAGCAAGAACGGCCGCATTTACATCCACGACGTGCGGCAACGAGATTCGCTGCAAGGGTTCGCTTCTTTTTGTCGCATTCATTTGATTGTTTTCGCTCGCTTCCAGACTGATTGACTCCCACTCCTGCGAGGTGACCGCGATGAAGTGGAGCTCCGACGGGCACCACCTGACCAGTGGCGACTCGCAGGGCCAAGTGCACGTGTTCACGGACACGCAGATCGGCGTCGCCTCGCCGGAGCCGCTCTACGTGTTCGACGACCACGTGGGCTGCGTGAAGGCCGTCGAGTACGTGCCCTTCTGCACGGGCATGAACGGCCGCGTGAACGTGGTGGCGACGGGCGGCGGCACGGGCGACAACACCGTCCGCCTGTGGAACCTCTCGACCGGCAAGCAGCACTCGATGGTCGACACGGGCAGTCGGGTGAGTGGCCGCTCACCTCCCTCCTCCTCCCATCCCTCACGGTTGCAGGTGTCGGGCCTGGTGTTCAACAACACCTACCGCGAGATGTGCGTGGCGCAGGCGGGTCCGCGCTACGCCCTTCGCTTCTTCAAGTACTCCTCCAGCGCCTTCCAGCCCGTGAACGACATCGAGGGCCACACGGCCAACGTGATCGGGCTGTGCGTCTCGCCCGAGGGCGACCACGTGCTCTCGCTCTCGATGGACGAGTCCCTTCGGCTGTGGCACTGCTGGAAGGTGGACGAGTCCGTCAAGGAGGCGCACTCGGTCAGCAAGCTGAACAGCCTGCGGGACGGCTCCAGCTTCCAAATCCGATGAGCACGAATGAACGCGAAATTCCCCCTTCCTTTCCCTCAATCGCGATTTCCTCACGTTCCCCCTTTCTTCCCTCCTCCCTTTGGAGTCCCTAAATAAACGCGTTCGTCCCACCCACTTCACTTCTCTCGTTCGATCGCCACTCGGTTGCAAGAGACCGCTTCGTGTACCTTTCGATCGGATTGCGTTCTTCGCTCCTTTGTTCCCGACTTCCGTCTTCTAATCCCGCTTGCTTGCAGCTTTCCATCCATCCACTCACCTGCACGATCAAAATGGCCAAGGGAGGAGGAGTCACGAAGAAGAAGAAGGACCCGAACGCGCCCAAGCGAGCGATGAGCGCCTTCTTCCTCTGGTGAGTCCCCAACTTGGGTCTTCCTGTTTGTTGATTGCCCCCCGTTTGCAGGATGCAGGAGAACCGCGCCCGCTTGAAGAAGGACGGCATGTCCGTGGCGGACGTCGCGAAGGCGGCCGGCGTCGAGTGGGGCAAACTGACCGACAAGACCGAGTGGGAGAAGAAGGCCGAGCAGGACAAGAAGCGCTACGAGCGGGAACTCGCCGCCTACAAGGGCGGGCAGTGAGTGCACCGATCGCCGTGTAAAAAGGTTGGTTTCCCTTCCATTCTCCCTCCATTTACGCCTTCTCGTTGCTTGCAGATCTTCCTTCCTTCCATCTTCGTCGGTTCCGTTTCCCATCCCTCTTTCTCTCAGACATTCTTCCCGCTCCCTCCCACTTCAATTGTATTTCTTTCCTTTCGCGTATGTAGTCGATGAGTGTGTTCATGATCCTCGTGTTTCCACCAAATGCATCGCCCAACCGTTGTGACCGCGCGTAGAGGTTCGCCATAAACCGAGTTGGAGGCAGCCCAAATGATTAGGAGTTGGTTTATTCGATCGAAAAGAAGGAAGGAAGGGAAGGGGATGCGGGCACTCGAACATCGATTGGACACACTCATTGATGTGCTTAGAAGAGTGGTGGATGCTAAGAGAAGTTGGGGAGTTATTGGAAGAGGACTAGAGTGAGAAACTACGAGCCAATCGAACCGAAAATAGGGAGAAGACGGGCGTAGCACGGGATCCTCGAAGACGTCGGCTGCCTTCCGTTCAACTTCTGGGCGTCGTGACCGGGCTGATCGACGGGCAGATTTGAGGCTCCCGGTAGAACGGTATTCCGTGTAATGGGCCCAGCGGCTCTCCTCCAGGTCGCCCGAATTGCGTTGGTTCATGAAGTCCTGCAAGAAGCAGTGGATTGATTGGGAGAATGGTCGAGAAGAAAGCTCAACGGACAAGTGAGAACGACAAATAAGTGGACAGAAGGGTGCGGGAGAAAGCGGCGGGAGAAGCGGGAAGCGCAAACGCGTGCTCAACGAACAGGCGGCTTACTTTCGGCGGCTGCAGGTCGTTGCCCCGACCAAATGGACTCCAGATGTTCATCGTCGTGTTGTTTCGCCGCACGCCCAGCGGACTTGTCGGCTTGTTCATCAGCGCCGACTTCCACTGCTGTGGGGCGGCGAGGACCATGCGGAAGGCGGGGTTGAACACCTGAACGAGGGCCGATTACGCTCCAAGCACACGCGAAGCGGCGGGAAGGCAAAGAGCGCACTAGTTGCAGGACGGACAACACAAGTGGATCGAGGGGACAAAACGAACGAACGAGGAAGACGGAAGGCTCTAATCGAAGCGAAGAACTCACTTGTTGGCCGCCGCCGCCCTGGACGCCGAGCGCGTTCGAGCCGCCCAATCCGTTCGCTCCCGACGAGCACGCAGTCACGAGTTTGAAGCCCTTTTCGGCCAGGTTGTCGCACGCCTGCAGAAGATCGTGGTATGAGAGGGAGTGGAAAGGGAACTTACTCGTTCCAAGCATTGATGCTTCAGGTACAACCGACTACGTGTATCGTTCGGCGCCCTTCCCGATCGGGATCTCGGGACTCGTTCAGCGTCTCGCCGAACACCTCGCGACACAACTGCGCCTTGCCGCAAACGAGAATGCGGTGCAGCTTGCGGAATTTGACGTCCGCCTGGCCGTCGCGTCCGAAAGCGAACGTTCCGCGGTAGCCGAGCGTGATGAAGCCGCCTGAAAGAACGCCGGTGATCAACTCGAATGTTTTCCTTTGTCCGAGTGTTTATTTTGGAACGTCCCCGAGATGCCCCCGCATTCTCCTTTGTTTTGCGGTCAAAGAGCACGTCGGAATGGGCGACATGTGGTCGTTCTAATGTCCTCTTCATTCACTCCCTTCTGCCTCCCGTTCTCCCTTTTGGGTTTCCTCCGAAGTGGTCATAATTCTTTGCGCCGCTGCTCGCGGCCAAATGCGCGCATCTCCGCGACGAGTTCGGCGGCCGCGAACGGCGTAAAAGAAGCCGTCGGGCGCCAAAAGCCATTCGGCCGCCGGGTTTATCACTCTACTCACTTCTTTTTGCGGTCAACTCGACGGCGAGGAGGGGTCGTAAAACCGAAGAGCCTCCGAAACACATCTCCCTTCTTCCCTCCTGCCGTTTCTTGTTGTTGGCGGCGGGCATTTGGACGGCAGACGAGCGGCCGCAATCCCCGCCATTCGCCTCGTTCCATTCGAATTACTCCGGCGTGTTTAAACACCCGTACGATGAGTGAACACATGTGATTACGAAGAGGAGATGAGCAATTGAAGAGCAAAGCAGACGCCCCCACTGTTCGGGACCGAAATACACTCGAATCGTTTTGGGTTGTGCCCAAAAAAGAAGCGACAATCGTCCCCGCACAATCGATCATCGACCGTTTTGCCCGCTCGGTTGGCGGGCGAACGCGGCGATTAGCCAACGAAAAGGACGAAACGAGGACGTCACTCCGCCCGAAGTTGAGCGGCGATGTTTGCGGGTAATCCGAAGTGACAAAACGTCAATAAACACGAGTGGATTACCCGCAATTCTTTGGTGTTTCCGGAAGATCGATCGTTTGACCCCACTGCTCTCCACGACTCGTTCCATTGCCGAGCAATTGGAACCGGGAGGGCTTCGTGCAAAATCCCGCCGTTTCTCTTCTTCTCCCTTTTGAGGCTCGCGAACGGTAATCAAATTGAGGGACGAACGGCCGTCTGCGTTCTCGAACGGCCGAACGGCAGTCGGCTCGAATGGAAAAGACGGAAATTGGATGACGAACATCCCGCTTTCGGCCTTTGGGTCGCTCCCGAACGAACGAGCGGAAGGAGCAGGAAGAATGCCGTTTAAATGAAGACGAGTCGATTAGCTCGTGTGATCCCCCGTCATTCGCTCTCCTCCTTCTCAAATATGTTGTTCGCCGTTCGGTTTCGTAAAGCGACTCCAGCCGGCCGCCGTCCAATTGGCTGCGATCAGACGAGCGGGCGGTTATTTCGGGCTGCTTGCCGTTAGACCGCGACAGTCACGCGCTCTTTTGGATCTACGAGACGTCCGTCGGGCACGTAGACGACCGGCTAATGGAAGAAATCAGTGGCCATTCCCCTCTCGTTCGGTGGTCATCCCTTTGGTTCGAAGAGCGATGGTAAACGGCCGCGGTCGTCCCTGACTCTCCGGAGAATTCGTCCAGGAACGGAACGAAGGGAGCAACAGAGGGGCGCCCAATGTTTGTTTGAAGTTGATAAGCGAGCGACATCTCGGGGGAAATCCTCGCAAAGTTTTTCGTTGGATTCCCGCCAACCCGCCCGCTTTGTTTTGAGCCGAAAGACCGAAGAGGCCGCGCAAACAAGGGCGGTCTTTGATCCCCCACTTCGGCTTCCTGCGGATTGTTTTCAACATTCCAGTGCGGAAATTCACTTCCGGTCGGACGGAAGGAGGGAAGGTTCAAATGAGGAACCCCCTCCCCTTTGGAAGGCGGCGGTTTGGGCGGCCGAACCGAAAGAAGGCGACCGTCCTGTCCGGCGGTCACGCCACCAGCCGACCGGCCGACTTCCGCGTTTGGCCGCTTCCTCCCTGTCGCCGTCGATTAACCGAACGAGCGAGGAAGGCGGGCACGTGGAAAGAAACGAACCTTCGATCCGCCCGCTGCGAGGCGATTTCTCCGCACTCCCGCTCGTCGCCGTCTTCTTCATCCCAATCGACCGACCGAACAGAAGGAGCAGGGGGAAGACCGCCGACTGTCGAGTGGAAACCGAATGACCGAAAGAACTGGAGATTCCTCCGCGCAGTCCGCATTTGCGGAATCCGAGCTCCGGAAACCCATTAGTCAGCCCGCCCGGCCGGTTGGAAGGTCGCTCGTTCACACGTGTTCGTTTTCGCCCTCCCACTCCTTCCGTTTGATTCGTGGGCTGCGGCTAGTGGTCGGCGGAGGGGCGTGAGAACGAAACGATTTTCCGTCATTACGCGGAAGAAATTAATTCGAAGTGCTCGACGACAACCGGCCAGCGATGAGGACTTCCGCCTTTGTGAACACCTTCGAGGAAGACGGGGATGAGGAATGGAAGAAGAGAGGGTGGATGGAGGATTCCGACCTGTAGCCTTCACCCAGCGCGTTCTTCGCGGCCCCCCGACGCGTGCCAAACGAAATGCGCAGATTTCAATTGGATTTTCCGGTTGGAATGCGCGACTTGTTTGATTGTTTTCGGATTCAATGGGCGGCCGAACAAATCGGGCAGAAGAGCGGCTGGCGGTTAAAATTAGCCGCCGCCGATTTCAGACGGCTGCCCTTTGCTCTCGCCGTTCCTGTTGGCCTCAGTGGCTTGAAAGGACGGACAACTTAGAGGAACATCGGGGCGAGTAATCGATTGACCTTTGGCTTCTCGAGTGATGCCACTGCCGGCTGATTAACATTCCGCTTCCCGCTTCCCGAAGTGCCCGAATGGGACTTCCTTTCGCCGGTTGCGTGCATTCCTAATTATTGTGATTAGGCGGCCCGCACACACGGCCGCGTCTTTCTGTCGCGTGGATCACGAGAAGGCTGCACTTTTGAATTGGACACGAACGAATTCGATTAATGGGCGGATTTCGCGTCGTTTGAGGTCGCCGGGCGAAATCTCGTTCCGCCGGAATGGCTGCGGGAATGAGCGGCAATAAAAAGAAGGAGATTGGAAATCGTGAGCGGTAATGCGGGCGGATTTTTTCGATAATTGCGAACATTCCCCCGGCTGTTGCCCTTTTGTTTGTTCGCGTACAAACGAACGGACCACGAGGAAAGGGCACGAAGGTAATGAGCGGCCTTTCTCTTCGTGCATAGGACGGTCGAAAGGACGGTAATCCCGCTCATCCCTACGCCCCCGTACGCGAGGGCCCGGAATGAACGAAGGAAGAACTCACCGGTTTCCAATGCGCTCAGGACGCCGGCTGATCCGTTCGTGTAGCCCACGGCGTTCTTCGTCGGATATCTGCGGACAGAAAGGGAATAAAAGCGGAAGGGAGGGGACGAACCGAATGCTGAAGTAGGGCAGAAGCTGTTGGTTCATGCCGACCAGCTGGTAGAAGAGCGTCTCTTCGCGCAGTCGGGCGATCTCGTGGAAGTTGGCGGGCAGCAGGAGCTTTCCGTTGCGCAAATAGTCGAGGACGTAAGCGAAGAGATCGCCGTCTCGATCGATGAAATACGCCCCGCTGTCCAGGCGGCAGGCCGCCGATCGCCACGGGTCGGGCAGCTCGCCCAACTCGTCCATCTGCAACGAGCAGTCGTGGATAACGAGAGAAGGAGGAGAGGAGGGCGTACTTGAAGGAGTTGTGCGAAGAAACTCTCGGGCTCCCGGCTGATCAACGTCGCTTTGGTCGTGGCGAAGCGGGTGCCGCCCACGTTCAGCTGCACGACCTCCGCGCCCTCGTCCATCGTGGAGCAGAGGGTGCCGTCCCGGTTCAGGGTCATCAGGACTGCGTGCTCGTTGGCGTGGATGCCCGCGTGGTCCAAATCGAAAACGTCCGCGTCGTCGTCGTCGCCGAAGAGTGCGCGAAGAAGGTGCTCTCGAGCGGGATCTAAAGCACGAGTGAACTTTTGGAAGACCCGAGGAACGCAAGCAGGAAGCGATGTCTCGTGAAGGACGCGTGTGAGGATGAACGACTTGTGCATTCGAAAGAAGAAACGTTTCGTTTCAATTGTGAACGTGAATAAACAACTTTGAACGAGCACTTCTCGCGAGTGCACGGGGATTCCGTCGCCCACATCACCCACTCCGCCGCCCACAAGCCGGAAATCCTAATCCTGCCCTCGTCCATCCTCCTTCCTTCTCATTACTCAGCTACCAACTGGTGAATAATCCCTCGATCTTCGAATACTCAACTGAAAGTGAGTGGAGAGCGCTGCAACCTCCCAACCACCTCGCCGACCACCCCGACAGCGCGGAATGAGCGCGAATGTCGGCCGGTGATTGAAGCCGACGGGCACGGGACTCGCGAACAAAACCGCCGCCTCCCGCACGCGATGGGCGAGACGGCCGGCCGGCGGCAATCGGCCGCAATTCGGGAGTCGAACGGACGAGAGGCCGCGACCCCGCGTAACGCCCGACAAGACGTTCGGGGCGGGGCCTCGGGCGGCGACGGCGGCCGAACGGGGGGCCCGGAAAAAACGACTCCTCCTCGACGGGCGCACATGACGAGCGGCCGGCCGGGCAGGCGGGCGAGCGGAAAGAAGGGCGACGGAGTAAGTCCAATTTCCCGCCGCCCTCGTCCACGTATCGATGGCCGACGGAACGGGCGGCACGTGCAGTAAACCGCGGCGAGGAGCGGAAGAACCGCCCGTCCGGCCGGTCAAAAACAATCTCCGGTCGAGCGCCCGCGACCTCGCGAACTCCTCGAAGTTGTTTGGATTGCGGGGCGGCCGGAGGAGGCCGAAGGGAAGGATCGATTCCACCAAACGGTCGCTGCACAAGGCGAACGAAGGGGACAACTTCGGGGGACACGCGACCAACTCGACGGTCCACCGGCGGCTTCCAACGGCAAACACGCGAACCGCCCGCCCGACCGGCTGGCCGAAAGCAATGGACGACCTCCCATTAGGCTGCACGGGAAATCACGCCATAACGCGAGGAGTTCCGCCCGGCGGCCGGCCGGCCCGTCGATGGGCGCATTCCAAGAAGCGGGAAAGCGAGCAGAAGAACATCCTTTTCGGTTCAATTTGGCCGCCGCCCGGCCGCTCATCACTTCTGCTTCCTTCCGGTTGACGGCCGCCCGGCGGCATTCGCGGCCCGGCGGGCGGCACGACGAAGCCGCGAGCGGGTGGCCGGATTTTTTTGAGTAAACAATCAGCGAGCCGCAGCAAACTGCCGACATTTTCGCTCAATTTATAGCCGGCGGTCGAGTGAAGAAGAAGCCGCCCACTCGAAACGTTCCACCCGCTCGGATTTCATCTTCGAATCGAAGCAGAAGACCAAACAAAAGGGAACGGAGTGAGTGGGCACCAGACCGGAAGAAGCGAACGGTCGTCCCCGTTCTCGTGCCCAACTACAAACTGAGTAGACGATCGGTAGACACATCGAAGGAACCCACCGGGGCGGTCAATCGAGCAGGCAGAAGTGATTTGCAGCCGGTTGCAAAAAACACTTGGATTCGCTTGACTGACGTCTTCCGCCGAAGAGAAATTCGAGCGTCAATTAAAACGAGCGAACGTCGCGGCAGAGCCTCGGAGAACTCGCGTCTGCCCACTTGCTTTCGGCCGGCCGTGCGGTTCGGTTCGAAATCGAAAACCGGCGGAGTTGGACGACCGCCGCGACGTCTCGAATGTCCGCCGCTTTTGCTCGCTGCACGTTTGCACTTGGCGAATTCGAGGGGAAACCGTTTGGAATTCGCAAACAGGCGACCGTCGGCCGAAGGCTGGCGAGTGACGGACGAGAGGAAGACGACCGGCAGAATCCGTACGGAGCGCTCATTACTCGACTGCGACTTCCGAGTGGGGGCACGCGCGGGCTGGAGGCAAATGCGGTCGCTAATGAACCCAAAGAAACCCCCTCGACTTCCACCAACGTGCACACGTGAGTCCCGTGCGGCGCGAGGCGGCCGGCCGGCCGGTGTTTTCAACCGGCCCGCCGTGTGCAACAATTGGATTGGTTGGCCGCGTAATGCGGAGAGAAGTGGGAGAGAAGCAGAACGAAAAGTGCAACATTCAATCGATTACACTCACCCACTCCCGTTCGATTCGATTCGACGACCGGCGGCGTGCTGAAGGCGGAGGGGAGCGACTCGTTGGTCTCCTTTTCGGCCTCCTCCTTCGTCCTCCACGAACTCGGTGGTGGCGGTCGACTGGCGGGCTTCTCGCTTCGGCTCCTCCGTCTTGTCGATGAACACGTGGGCCGGAGGCGAGGGCGGCGTTTCGGCTTTGGGCGCGGAGGCCGGCGGCGTGGCGAACGGCGCGACCACCTCGCGCGGGGCGAAGTTCAAACGACAGACCTTCGGCGGTTCTTCTTCTTTTCTTCTTCGGGTTCCGGAGGAAGTGGAGGCGCCTCCACTTGCTTCGGAGGCCGCTTTCGTTGCAGCGATCCCTCGACGAGCGATGCCGGCGGTCTTTTTCGGCGTTCCGCTCGCACTCGTCGTCGAGTTGCCGCGGACCAGCAGCCGCCGTTTCGGCTTCCCGCCGGCCGTTCCACCGGTCGTCGAGGCGGGTGTTTGCCGACGGGAGAAGGCGGGCGACAGGCTGCGGGGAGCGGACGAAATTGGAACCGCGTCATACCTGGAAACACTTCCCTTTTATTCCTTTTACTTCTGCACACTCACCGCTTTCAAAGCACTCGACATCGTGGCCGCCGTGTACGAGTGCGATCGAGTGATTTGGGGCGTCCGCAGCGGGGCGAAGTCGACGGCGTCGTTCGGGCAGCGGCGGGAGTGGCGGGCGGAAGACGGCGGGCCCGTTCCACCGGCCGGCCGCTCCGTTGGGGCTCTGCGGCCGCTCCCGCCGGGTGTTGGCCGCACTGCCACTCGTGGTCGTCGTGCTGGTCGAGGACTTCGATTGGGGCGGCCGGCCGGCGGTCATTTGGGCGCCGATGGACGTCGACTTGCGCAACTTCCGATTCGTCCGCTTCGTCCCGTCCGCATTCCGGCCGCCCGTCGAGTCGGCCGCCTTCTTGCCGCCGACTGCGTGGCCGAGGGCGGCGGCCACCACCTGAACGGAGGCGGGCGGCTGGGCAGGTGGTTTCGCGTCGATTCCATTGGGTTCGTTGAAGGAACTCTTGCCCGCCCGATCGCCCCCAACCGCCGCTGTTGGGAGGAGGCGGACGAGTTGGAGTCGCTCTTGGACTTCGAACCGCCCGACCGGCTGCTCGTCGAGCCGCCCGCACTGGGGCGTTTTGTTGAGGACCGCGTTTTGAAGAGTTGGGCGAATTCGGGGGAGAAAATCTCGGCCTCGTCACCCCGCAGTCCACCACTCGGCGCTTCCTTCTGCTGCTGCCAGGAGTCGTTTGCGGGCAGCGGTTTCCGTTCGCGGTGCCGATCGGTGGGTGGGAAGTCGAAGAAGGGGGGCGAGAGCGGCGACAAGGGCGGCAGGCTCTCGAAGAGGCTGCTGGACGTCGATTGGCGCAGGCGGAAGCGATTGGCGACGCCCGACCGCTCGCCTAAAGCAGGCCGAGTTCAACGACAATGCCATCGAAAGAAAGACGAACCTTGGAGGAAGCGAAACGGCAGGACGTTGGCGGAATAGACGGCGGCTGTTCGGCCCTCCGCCGCGAACTCGTCGTGATTCCCTTCGGCTTTCGGTTTGAATTGGGTTGGAAATGAGGGAGAAAGCCGCCGAAAGGGGTCGTCTTTCGCTTTCAACACCTCGTCGTCCGCCTCTTCGCTCCACGGCGGCCCTCCGGAGACCTCCGCCGACCACGAGACGGCCGGCGGACTCGCGGCGGGCCCATCGGACGGGGGGCGGCCAACGCCGGAAGCGAGGAGGTGGGCGCGAGTAGGCGGAATATGGTGGACTAAACGACCGGATTGTTCCAATTAAGGCAGGGGCCACTACACGCTTCGTTCTTTTTCTCGAATCAAAGCGGAAGTGAACGGGCGGCACGTTTGACTCCGCGGCTCCCACGGCCGGGCGGAAGCGAGCGGGCGGGCGGAAAGGTCGCCTGACGTTCGCGACGCCCGGTTCCTCGAAATTTGTTTTCTTTCGGGTTTGCACCACCCGCCCCGCGAATTATGCCGAACGACAGCTGCTTTCCGACCCGCGGGAAGAAACGGAAAGGATTGTGCAGGTTTGCTCGACCTTTGACCGTTCGAATGGCCTTGGACTCAACACGAGGGCTAATTGAACACATTGGAAGAGACAGGAACACTGTAGATGGCCAAAAGGAAAGTGACCTAAACGGTCATTGTCGACGTCCTTGCCCAAAGCCAAAGTGGAGTGGCCGTACGAAAACAAACCGAACGAGTGCCGTGAGCGCGTTGATTAAACAAACCGAAAGCAGGGCCCAAATCCAATCATCTCCCGTTCCTTGCTGTTCCCCGTGCACCTCCCTTCTTTTCGGCTCCTTTCCTTCTCCTTCTTGCTTGTTCTAATTTGAGGCAGGCAGAAGAAGAGTGCACCACCTTCATGTTCAATTAGCGGCCACTTCATTCCCCACTTCCCGCTGACGTCTTCCGAATTAGCGGCCACTTGAGCAGAAGACGGGCGGGTGGTGAAATTTCCGGAAATCCCCCGCCCGCCCCGACATTTCGATCGTGCGGAGGACTTCGAACCCAACAAAATGGCAACATTTCGGTCCAAAGAGAGTTCACTCGCGGAAAGAACGCGAACAAATTCGAAACGTTCGCCCGTCTGCACGCACGGGACGAAAAGAACTTCCTTTCGGTCGACCCCATTGCGGAGTAGACGCCCCTCATCAATGGAAAGGATTGAATTAGGACCCAAATTGGACGAAGGGAACACCCCGCAATTAGAATTCGTCACCCCCGAATTAGCCGCCGGACGGATTACCGCTCGTTCGAAAGATTAGAAAAGAAGTGGGTCGAGCAGAAAAAGTGGGTGATGTCAGGGGGAACGGCGGGAAGGAACCAAAACAAGATTGCATGAGCGAACACTCATGCAAATCTCGTCTGTACCACTCGCCTTTCCTGCATTGTTTGTTTGTTTTCACCGCCCACTGACAGCCGGCCGCGTCTCCCGTTCGCTTCTCGCCGCTCTGATGGCCCAACAGCCGGACATCACCGTTGGTTCTCGTGAGTTCCCCCATTCCCTTCATCCTACTGTTCGCTCCAGTCTGTTCGTACGAGACGCCCGACCGGGCGAAGCAGAAGACGGCCGGGACGGTGACCGTTCGCATCAAAATCGGCGCCCAGCGGGATCAAAACGGCGACCTGCCGCTCAGCGTGGACGTCCAATCCGACGGCGTGCCCGTGAATGTCGAGCTGCTGGCGGAGGTCGTCGACGGGCCGCAGCTCTCCGAACAGCCGGCGGTGAGCCTCCCGCTCCAGCCGTCCGCTTCGAACAACGGCCGACCGCGAGGTGCCCGCCGAAGCACGAGAGGAATCGGCGAGTGCTTCCCTCTTTAACTTCTCCTGCATGAACCTTCCGGTTGCAGACACAACCGGACGGATGGGCCTCTTGAGTTCGCTGTCTGCTGGTTTCTTTCCGCTCTGCAGTGCACAATAAACGCTTGAACACGCCTTGATGTCGAGACAGTCTTCCATTTTGTTTGTTAGCCAATGAAGAAAGGCCTGTGTTGACGCTGTGTGAAGATTGCGGCGACGCTCGTTAACCGAGAAGAAGCGCTCATGGCGTGGAGCATGAAGTCAAGTGGGACGCAAACGCTGCGCACAGAAACGTTCAACAGTGACGTTCCGTTTGGAAGCTCCAGAAGCCGAAAAGCAAATCACTCGATTTGCATGAGACGGATTTGCATGGACGAAACGAAAAGGAGGGGATTTTCGGTCGAGCCGCCAGTTGCCTGCTCAGTGCTGTCGGCAGTTCGGCTGTTGGACTTCTCGCTCCCGCTCGTTTCCGTTGGACCGAAATGCCGAAGGTTTGCCGCCCCCATTGGAGTGTCCTTCACCGACCGCCTGTTGCAGGATCGTCGTTCCCGTCGCTCGGTGGCCTCGCAGACGGAGAGCGAGTGGTCGTCGGAGAGCAGCGAGGCGGAGACGGGCGCCTACGGGGCCGGCCAGTTCCGCAACGTCGGCAACACGCCCTACGAAGAGTGCGCGGACGGCGCCAAGTGCCGCAAGAGCGGCAAAAGAAGCGGGCGGTGATCGACGAGGACGCGCCGTCGAACCGCTCGCGCTCCAGCGGCCGCTCCAAACGCGAGCGCCTGAAGCGCCGCACGACGCGCGACATCCCGCCCACTCCGCATCCGGGTTCGTCCTTCCCCTTTTCGCTCTGCTCACTCGTCCGCCTTCAGCCGCGCCCCGCCGCTCCTTCCGCCCGCCCACTCCCGAGGCGGACGAGCCGGCGCGCCGCTTCTCGCTGGTGGTCGTGCCGCCGTCTGAGGACGAGGTCTCGTGGACGCCCTCGCAGCGCCAGGTGCTGGACGAGCGCGAGGTCGCCGAGGAGGCCAACGTGTCGCCGGTCGCGTGCTCGCCGATGTTCGTCCACTGCAGAGACCACCGCCCACTCATCCGCTCGTTTTTTTCAGCCGCCCGCTCGAGGAAAGCGACGAGGCCGCCATTCCGGAGATGTTTGATCGCTCGCGCTCGAAGAAGAAGCGTCACAGCAAGAGTGAGCCCTTCCCTCGCTTTCCCCCTTTCCTTCATTCCTTCTTGCAGCCTCGAAGAAGCGCCCGGCCGGCACCCGCACTCACCACCTGAATGTCGTGCTGGACGCGGGCGGCCTCGAGCTGCCGCTCTCCATTCGCGTCAAGTTCGACGAGCCGGCGCCCGGGGAGCTCCGCCTGAAGCGCGTGCTGCTGGACGACCGCCACGAGTTCGTCGCGGGCGATCCGACGGACGAGTTCGCCGCGAATCCCTCCACTTCGGCCTACGAGCAGCCGAGCTTCGAGTGAGCAGGACCCGTCTCTTTCCTCTTCTCTATGCAACCAATAAACGGAAGGTTTCGACGTGTTCAGTTGGGATTCCAAGAAAATCTTGCCGTTGCACATGCTTGTCGGTGCAAACAAATTTATCCTCATTCGTCGTTTATGTCGTGGTGACCGCCGCAATTCGTCGCGTCGTCCACCTTGTTGTGCGAGAGCCGGCCGCCGAGCAGCCCGCGAACGGAGCGGCGGTAGACGGGCACGATGAGCATGGTGGAGAGCGGGCGAACCACCGGGAACCACAAGGGCGAGGGCGGCTTCGAGGGCGCTCTGCCAGAAGAAGTCGATGTGGAGGAAGGAGGAAAGGATGTTGATGCTCGTTGGCAGGCAAAGGAAGAGCGGGATGGCGGCCTAACAGGGATGATCGATTAGAGGGAGAAAGCATGGGGCGGGGGAACGCACTTGAATGAGCATGATCGCGAGGACCTGCCGGTTGACGTCCGCCTGCCGACTCTCGGCGTTCGCCATCACGCGGCGGATGCGAAGGACGGCGAACGAAATGAACGCGTAGTCGGCCCAAATGGCGGCCGTCACTCCCGCCAACATCGACCGCTCCAACGATGCCCGCGCACGTCCATCGAAGCGAACGAGTAGCCGTCCAACTCCCGCAGCCCCTCCGCCTCTTTCGGGTCGAACTTCAGCAAAAGCGGAGTTGTGAAGACGGTTAGCAGGAGGGTGGAGGAGTAGGCGAGGAACACGAACAAGACACAAATGTCGGCCGTTGAACTCCAGATTCCTGCAAACATCGGGGGACACTCAGAAAATGAATGGAGGACTTACCGGCACACGACTCTATAACGACTAGACAAAATCCACAGAAACGAGGAGCGATGGGGACGTAAACGGCGAGCCAAAAGAAGACGCCCACAAGAAGCGTGATCGTTCGCTCGTCAGTCGGGCCGCCAGAAGCCCGTGAGGACAAAAAAGAAGCGGCCGTTGAGCGGAGCGCATTGCTGAAAACTCCACGAGTAACTCGTGCCTTCTACCCGTTCCCTCACGACTGCAGTGACGAAAAGGACGCCTGCGAAGAGCACGTCCGAGATGCAATGGAGGACGAGAATGTTCGAGTAGGAGCGCATCAAGGAGGGCGTCTTGAAGCGGACCAACAGCAAAAGAATCCCGTTCAACAGAAAGGAAAGGAAGGTCGCGGCCACCGCGTTCACCGTCCGAACCGTGGACGGCATTTTGCACCGAAAAGGAGTGAGGGCAGAGTGACGACCGGCGGCTTCCTTCCGGATTGAACACTCCCGCCATCAATCCGCCGCTGCAAACGAGTCCCTGGAGAGGGCACGTGCTTCTTGTTCCATTCGTAATCGACACAATCCACTTAGCCGGGCCTACAACTCGAGACCACACGCGTAATCACTTTTACTCACAACAAGAAATTCAGCGTACCCGTTGGACGTGGTGATTACACGACGAGGCAGAAACTTAACAAAAAAGCGACCATTTCCCTGCCTTCCGCCCTCCTCCTTCCACCTCCTTGCAAACGAATGCCTTGCGTTCGAATTTATTGCGCGTACCTTAGCACGGACACCAACAACAGGAAGACCTCACAACAGGGAGTGTAGAAACGAGAACAAAGACCAGGAACAACAGAGAGAGAAGAACTGAACGAGCTCATCCACGTTTGCGAGCTACACGCGGCGGTACTCGAGACGGCGGCGGAGGTCCTCGAGCTCCCGGCGGCGGTTGGCGAGCTGGAGCTTCGCGTCGGCCACCGCGATCTTCGTGCGGCGCAGTTCGTCGCTGAGTTCGTCAACCGAGCGACGCCACTCGTCGACCAGCCGCGCGTCCACTTGGGGCTCCTTCGCCTTCTTGCGGTCGGCCACGATGCTCGCGTACTCGTCCTGGACGGCCTTCCGCAGCTCCTCGTCCGTTTCGGCGAAAACGAGGAGTTCGCGGAGCGCGCGGAGGCGGTGCTTCAGCTCGGCGAACTCGCGCTCCGCTTGGCGCGCGACGCCGCCGAAGGCAGAGCGGGCGAACGGCTGCAGCGGACGTTTGGGCGGCCGGGGCACTTGGCGGAGCCTGGAGCGAGAAGGAGTGAATGAAGGAGGAAGGCGGGACTCACAGCTGCGAGCCGGTGATGAAGCCGAGCGAGTGGAGAGTGGCCTCGTTCTTGATCTCCGCCTCTTTCAGCGTGCACTCGTTTTTCAGTTCCTTCTCTGCAAGCAACAAAGAAGGGATGGTAGGAGGAAGAATGGACGGACCGCCGTAGAAGAGACGCTGAGACTCGGCGGGGACGCCGTCGAGTTGCTCCACGACCTCCTTGATTTTCTGCATCGTGCACGAGTCGAACACGCCCGCGACGACCACCGTGCGGTCCGTGGCCACCACTCGCACGTACACGACGAAGCGGGGCTGGGCGGAGGCGCGCGTCTGCTTGAAGCACGCGATCAGGCGCTCCACTTCGGCGTTCCACTTCCAGCTGTCGCTGGGCGGTAGGACGACCGCCTCCTGCATTTCCTTCTGCTCGTAGTGCAGTTCCTCGTAGAGGCCGTGGAGCGTGTCCTCCGGCTGGACGCTGCGGGCGGGGCCGCGGGGCGATCGGCGTCGCTCGGATGGACGTGCTGGAGTTCAGCTGGAACGATCCGATCGGCTCGTCGTCCTCCAGATGGACGCCTGAAGAACAAGAAGAATGGAGGATAGAAGCCTTTTCCCTCTTCTCCACTCACCTTTCAACGCCACCTTGCATTCCACTCCGCCGTAGAGCAGGAGGCGCAGCTTGAGGTCGCGCACGGAGTCCGTCTGCTTGAGCGTCAGCTGGAACGTCTCCGCGCCCACGCACACGTCCACCGGAATCGTGGTGAGCGAGCGGACGGGCTGCGAGCAGAGGCGCGCGAGTTCCCACTCGAATTCGGCGAAGCGGTCGCGGTTCACGAACGCGGCGAATTGGCGGAGGAGCAGCAGGTGGCGGCGCTCCTCGCGCAGGGTGGAGATCGTCGCGCAGAGCGCCTCGTGGGTGGGCGGCTGGTGGACGAAGACGATCGACGTGAAGCGTTTCTTCTGCACCGTGATCGTCGCGCTGCTCGGGATCCGCACGCGGTCGCCGTCCGCCAACTCGGTGCCTGAAAGGAGAAGAGGAATGTAAGGGCGAGTGGAAGGAAACAGACCGTTGAAGACCCACGTCTGCTGCCAAGTCGGGACGGCGCTGTGACAGGCAACGTACTCCTTCCAAGAGGCGATGGTGTCCGATTGGAGCACTTGGATGTCGAACTGCTCGCCCCACTCGCACACCACCTTTGATCCGCGGTCCGTGCACCATTTGTTCGAAGAAGAAAGAAGAAAACAGAAAAGGATGACAATTGCGAAAGAAAACTCCCGGCTTTCGACGGGCGCCGGGCGGCGGACGGAAGGCGACTCGCCGCAGTTCGCACGCGATCGGCGGCCGTTCGCTCCGCTCGTTTGTGCGGGGCGGGCATTCTGCTGCGGCTCTCTCGTCCTTCGCCCCAGCAAACAAACCAAAGGAAACGCAGGTTGAGATGCCCGGCCATCTTCCTTGTCCCTTCGGTCTTTCGGTTGACCAACACGGTGGGCGGAAGGTCGGTGTTTGTCGGTCTGGATCTTAATGGTCGAATTGCTTCCCGGAACGACAATGTTTTGTTCCCCGGAAGAGATCGCTTGTTCTTCGGTCCTTCGACCACAAATTAGAGAACAATGTTCCGTTCGAAGAAGCGGATATCCGTCGAGACCGGCCGACCGTTTCGGTCCCGCAGTTCACCTCCAATTAGGCCGCTTTGTTTGATCCCGCAGCTGCCGAGCACGAGGCAATTTGGCCCGTTTGTTTGCGGCATTTCGAAACGTTCGGCCAAAAGGAGAACGTTGGACAACCGGAGGGATCAATGGAATCGCCCGATTGGAGTCGTCGCTCGCTGCAATTTGGAGCGATTGAATTCGGCGAACAAAGACGACGGCCGGGGCGGAGATCGTCGGCGGTCGTTCTCGGCAACCTCCCACTCCGCGCGTGCGTGAATGCCGGTCGTTCTTCTTCGAACTCGTGCGGCCGTCGGTCGGGTGCAAACACCCGCCGCTTTCCACTAATTAGCGGCGGCATTCTCGAGAGTATTCGGGGGAACTCCCGTGCGCTCCCCGGGGATCAAACGGAGCGGATAAAAGAACCCGTCGTGCACTCGACCCCCACCCACAGCCCTCATTCGTGATGGCGGACTCGAGCGGCGCGATCTACTGGCTCACGGACACGGCGGGGACGATCTGCGGCGTCCTCAGCAACGGACTGCTGATCGCGGCGGCGTTGCGGACTGGCGGCCGCAAGATGCCCACCTACTCGGCGCTCTTTCTTGCAGTCGGCATCTTCGACGCATTCTTCTCGCTTACCGAGCTAATGACGCAACACGTGAGGCCTCTCTTCCGTCCACTCCAATCACTCTCCGTCTTGCAGCAACTGGTCGTTCGGCGGGGCGTGATGTACGTCCTGCCGCGCGGTGTGGAGCAAAAGCTGCCCGCCTCCTGGTATCCGATCTTGCTCTCCCGCACGGCTTGTCACGATGCACGGGCTCTTTATATTCGGTGGACTGTACAAATTCCGGCACGACGTCTTGACCAAGTACACCCAATTCCTTCTTTCCGCTTTGATCTTTCCATTGCAGCAACTCGACGTCCATCCGCGATCTCCTGAAAGTGTTGGGCTTGACGTCCGCGTGCGGCCTCTTCACCGGCCTCTCGCTCGTGCTCGCAATCCATCAAACAAAAGAACGGGGCGACGAGTTCTACATCCATCAGTTGGACCCCAACTGGCGCGAGCACCCGGACCTTCGCTACTACATGCATGCGGTGGATATCCGAGACGCAGGAGGAATGGGATTTTTTTACGGCGGCCTCCTCTTCGCCGTCCTCTGGGTGACGGTGGCCGCGTGGTACACGTGGAAAGCCTTCCGCTTCGTGAACACGACGGCCGTCCGCACGAGCGAGCGGACCGCCGCCCTCCAGCGGCAGTTCACCTTGAGCCTGATCGTGCAGACCGTGAACGCCTGCATCTTTGCGGTGGTTCCCGTGAGTCTGCCGCCCGTCCACTCTAATTCCCTCGTCCATTTAGGTCACCCTGATTTGTGTGGCTATGCTCTTCCGTCTTGAGGGCGACTTCGTGGGCACGTGCACTCTGCTGCCGCTCTCGTGGCTCCCGTTCGTGAACGCCGCCCTCACCATCTACGTTGTGAAGGCCTACCGCTCGTTCGTCGTCTCGTTGTTCAGCACAAAGAAGCGGAAGGAGGAGAGCGGGAATTCGAGCGGCGAGCGGCGATTCGTGCAGACATCGACGAACGCCATCGAGGACAAATCGAACATCTTGGTCTGATTCTCTTGTTTGTTTGTTAGCTTGGAGAGCAAAATAAACTCGTCGAATTTGCATGCGGAAGAATGAACGAACGGAACGAATCGCCCAAAGGAATTCATTCACTGGCTCCTTCCGCTCGCTTCGGCCGGCCGCCTCCCCGCACGAACGAGCGAGCGAACTGATGGCGTGGACGGGAAAGACGGTGCTCGTGACGGGCTCCACGTCGGGCATCGGCCGCGCGACCTCGTTGCTGTTCGCGCGTGCGGGCGCCAACGTCGTGCTGCACGGGCTGTCGGAGAAGCGGCTGAACGTGCGAGTTCTGCCTCTTGAACCAGCCACACTCTCCGCTTGCAGGAGACCCGCGAGCTCTTCAAACAGCACGAGGTGCCCGACGCCCGCCTCCACCACGTGCTCGGCCCCATCGAGCAGGTGGACTTCCAGAAGAGCCTCCTGAAGGAAGCGGTTCGGCAAGTTCGGCCGCCTGGACGTCTTCGTGAGCAACGCGGGCTGCGCGGGAGTGCGCGGCAAGAAGCCGGACAGCGTGGAGGCCTTCGACCGCGTCATGGAGGTCAACGTGCGGAGGTCCGTTGAGAAGGAGGTGGAGATGCTCTTCACTCACTTGCTGTTTGCAGCAACTACACGCTCATCCCGCGCGTGATCCCCCTGCTGGAGCAAACCAAGGGCAACATTGTGATCGTGGGTTCGATGGCCGCCCGCATCTGCGAGCCCCAAATGAACCCCTACCAGATGTCCAAGGCGGCCATCGACCAGGTGCGCTTTCCCGCCTTCCGTCCCGCCCACTCGCTGCTTTCAGTTCACGCGAAACATCGCCCTCAAGTACGCGGACAAGGGGATTCGTGTGAACGCCGTCGCGTGAGTTCCCCAACCGTCCTCCCCTCGCTCACTGGCCGCTTGCAGGCCCGGACTGATCGAGACGAACCTCGGCAAGAACTTCGGCGTGCCGCGCGAGAGCATGCAGAAGGTCTACCGCAAGTACGTGGGCGAACGGATCCCGCTCGGTCGCATGGGGCAGCCGGAGGAGGTCGCCGCCCTGATCGCCTTCCTCGCTTCGGACGCCGCCTCGTTCGTCACGGGCGCCGTGTGGCCGATCGACGGCGGCCAGTTCGTGAACCGCCACGTGATCGCGGGCGCCATTCCCAAGTGATCTCCTCGTGGAATAAACTTCCTCCTTCCATCCAATCGCGTGTTCTCTTCAAACAAAAAGGGATAGTTGGTCGATAGGGAGCTGATGCTAATTCCACGCGAACGAAAGAACAAAAACGACGAATCGGGGCATTTCTCACGTTCCGCCACGCGCCGAGTGGTCGTCCGCCCGCCTTCCGCGCCCGCCGATCCCCGCCGTCCGCCCGAATGGTCTTCCGATTCGCGTCGCCGGCCGAGTGCTCGCTGTTCGACGCGCAGCACGTGGAGCTCGTGGTGGTGGGCTCCGTTCTCGCGTTCTTCTCGCTGGTCGGCCTGCTCCTCTACGCGCTGCTGGCGATGCTCGTGGTGGAGCTGCCGTTCCCGTTCCGACCGCACGTCTCGCGCCTCGAGCGGGCGTACCGCCGGCGACACGCGGAGCTCGTGGCCGGCAACGAGGCCCTTCTGGGCGGTGAGTTTCCTCGCTCCTGTTCGCTTATCCGTCACTTCAGTGAATCCGGACCTCGACCTGATCGCCGAGCACCTCGTGAAGCGGAGACGTCAGGCGGCCGCCCTCGCCGAGAAGCGGGCGGTCGCGGCCGGACGAAAAGGGACTCGCCGCCCGGCTGCTCGGCCGCTTCCGCCGTCGACCGGCCGTCGTTCCGCGCCCGCCGACCGCCAGCGGCCCCTCGCGCTCCACGGTGACCGTCCCGCCTTCTCAACAACAGCCGACGCCCACGCAGCCGCCGCCCGTCCCGCCCGCCGTGCCCGCTGCTCCACGCGCTCCGTAGCGGCCGGCTAGGGATCCAACCGCCCAGTTCTTCCTGCTCTTTGTGCGGAATAAATCAAATTCTATCCGTTTATTTCATCGGTCAACAACAAACAAGAACAATCTAAGCGGAACGAACCAACCGGAGGTCTCAGTGTCGATGCATGTAGTGGTCGATGAGGGTGGAGAAGGCGGCGAAGCCCGCGGCCCCGAAGATCATCGGTTTGATGCCCGCCCGCAGGCCGATGGCCCCGCCGACGATCGCCCCGCTGTAGGTGCCGTTCTTCCAGTCCGACTTTGCGCGGGCGGTCTCCAGCAGACACTCGGTGCCCGAAAAGAGGAGGCCGATCGTGGCGAAGTTCTTTGCGTAGGCGCCCATTCGGCTCTTCATTTCCTTCCACGTCTCCCGCATGGTCAACTGGAACACTCGGGGATGCAAAGGAAGAGGACGAGGGAGCTCACCGGTTTGGTCGGGTCCTTGTTCATGCTCAGGTTCGGGTCGACGGACGCGGTGAACAGACCGAACGCGATGCCCACGCCGCCGCCCAGCACACACGCAAGGGCTGACTTGAAGGCGCAGTTCTCCATCGTCCGCGCGAGCATCAGCTCTTCGCGGGTCATCGGCGGCAACGTGAGCATCTGAAGCGCAAGGAAACAATCAGAAGAAAGAAAGAACGAAAGAACTCGCTTGTCGTGGAGTGGTGAGCTCCTTGCCGGCACTCCACGGCCGTGTCCTCGAGCCGATCATCTCGTCCACCAGTTGCACGTAGTGCGAGGGCTTGTACTCGAAAGGGACGGTCGGCTTGGCCTGAAGAATGGAATGAACGAAAGAAATTGAACCAAACACCCACCTTCTCCTCATTTTCCCGCTGCTCCACGAACGGATTGCCGAAAACCTTCGAGAAGTCGGACGAGATGCTCATTCGGGCCCGATCGTCGTTGAGTTTGCTCAAAACCACGAGAAAATAGGAGGATTTTCGTCAAGAATCGCCGGAGATTGTCGGTTGTCGAGCAAACGGGCGGGAGGATTGACGCGGAACAATCCCCTTGGCGCGAACAGTTGGCAGCCCTTTCTCGCTTGTTTTTTGGACCTCACGCAACGGCTTAAAGCTGGGGCACGGCCAGAAAAGAACGGTGAAAGTTGCTGGATTCGTGCAGATAGATTCGCGATTTTAGGTGCTCGTTGACTTCAGAAATCCCGGCTTGACTCTGGCGTTCACGTTCCGTCATCTATTGCTCCGAATTTTGGGTTTCAAATTCCAGAGAGCAATTGAAATACTTCTTTGTACCTACTTTCGGAACGTTTTAATCCCTTCGTCGCAGCTTTGTTGCATTGCTTCCCCCAACAACCACACGAACAAAATGCAACGTGAGTGAGTTCATTCCGGACGGCACAACAGCAGGAAGACGGAAGAGGAGCGGTCAGGGTTGGTCCTCGGTGGTGCCCGTTCGCTCCTCCAGCGTCGTGCCGCCGATCTCCGGCGCCAGGACGTTGGAGGAGTTCGCCGAAGGAGGGCCGCAGTTCGGGCGCCTGGTCCCAGCAGCGGAGCATGAGGGCGGCGATGGCGGTCGGCATGTTGGGCGGCGCGTTCATCGTTTTGCCCGGAAAGGACGAGCGCCTTCACGTCCGAGTTGCTCATGCCCGGGTAGGGGTCGGCCTTGCAGCACGTGAACAGCTCCCACATCATGATCCCTGCAACCATCGATTGAGAGGGGAGGAGCGTCGAGGACCGACCGTAAGCCCAGACATCCGATTTCGTGCTGAACGTGCCGGCGCGGAGTGTTTCGGGCGCCAAGTAGCGAACTGGCACTTTCTGCAGCCTGAACTCGAGGGTGTACACACGAATGAACAGAAGAGGAGCACTCACTTCAGTTGGCGCAGCTCGGCCGTCGTGACGGAGAGGCCGAAGTCGGAGATCTTGACGGTGAGGTCGGCGGCGAGGAAGGCAGTTGCGGGCGGCGATGTCGCGGTGGATCACCTGCTTGGAGGCGAGGTACTTGAGGCCGCGCGCGGCGTCGGCGAGGAACTGGACGAGGCGTTGGGACGTCAGCTGGGCGGCGTTCGTGGAGCAGTAGGACTTGAGCGAGCCGCCGGGTGCCAGCTCCAGGACCGACCATCATGGGCTCCTTCTGCGAGGCGACGCCCAGTACGCGCACGATGTTCGGATGGACGAGGCGGCGGTTGATCGAGGCCTCCTTCACGAAGTTCGCCCGTTCCTGCACGAAAGGGAAGTGAGCGAAAGAGCATGAGGGTGAGAACCCACCTGTTTGCCCATTTTGCCCTTGAGCGTTTTCACGGCCACGTCGATGGGGCGGCCGTCCACCTGGTCGAGGCGGGCGAGAAACACGTCCCCGAAGCTGCCCGAGCCGAGCTTCTTGCCCATGTGGATGGAGTCGTGCAGGAGGTACCAATCGGGGCCGTTTAACCGGGTTCAGCAGCTTCGTTCCGGACCGCTGGAGTTCCTTTCTTGGTCGACTGGAAGCGAGCGAGTGGGCAGCAGAAGGGTGGGCGGGGGAACTCACCACGTAGTGGGCGATCAGTTTGCTCACCGAATCGAAGTCCGCGTCGCCGCGCACGGCCCAGCGGTGGGCGGCGTTCAGTTTGAAGAGGATGTGCCTCGCGCGCCCGCCCCACCGCACGGAGACGGCCAGCCGGTGCGCCTTGTCCAGTTCGGTCAGTCGGACGAGGAAGTCCCCGTCTTGCAGCAGCATGTCTTCGATCTCGTCGCGCGGCATCAGCCCGTGATACCCAAACGACCGATGGAAGAAGGGAGGAAGAGAGGGGAGACTCACCATGATTTGCCCAACAGTTGCTCCGCTTCGGCATCGCAGCGCACTTTGTAGACGCTGGAGCCCACTTTGGAGCCGGAGCCGGCGCGTTTCTCCTCCACCGAGTGGTCGTCGGCGAGCGTGACGCCGATCTCCAGCTCGTCCGTCTTGTCGCCGGACGGCTTGCGGCGCTCCTCGACGGGCGTCCCCTTGGGGTCGGTCTTGATGGCAGACGGGACGCGGACGGCCTTCCGCTTCTCGACGCCCGTCCGGTAGTCGTCGTTGCCCGAGCTGCCCGGCCGCGGCTTCGTGTACTTCCGCCACATTGCAGCCGCCTTGCGGGACCTCCGATTGGGTCGAGTGGCTGGGCCGCGTCGGGCGACTGGCTTCCATCTCCTCGTGAATTTGCATCGCCCAATACAAATGCAAAAGGGGGAACAGCCATTCGATTCACCCGCGCGGAATTCATGGTTGTTCACGAGCAGTTGGCGGGACATCAAACACCTCCAATTCAAGCCGTTGGTGCTTCGAACGCCACAAAGAAGCCGCATGGACGGTCCATTTCTTCTGCTGACGATCTCGAGTTCGTCGGCAATGTAAAACCCGTTTTCGTGCGGGTGTTCGGTCGAAAAGTCACTCGTCCCACAAAAAATCAACGGTTTACGGAAGCATCTGACACGAGTAAAAGCTTTTCGAAGTAACAACGGATCCCTATTTTTGCGCTAGCTAAACCGAACACATTTTTGGTCCAGGATCTTTCTTCGAAACGTGGAAGAATAGGATGTCCCGTCGATCAGGCGCCTGCGTTGTTGTCCATGTTCCACGACAAACAACCCGCCGACAGCAAGCCGGAGTGGACGCTCGCCAGGACTCCCAAACGGAATTCCGCCGCCGCCCTTGCGTTCGAATTTCGCCCAACGCCGCCGCCCGCTTGCTTTCGGCCGCCCAGCCGACGGATCGCGAATTTTCGCCCGCTTTCGCTCATCTCGCGAAGGTGAGTTCCGCTTGATTTCTGGATTGGTTTGGAGGAATTTCCATCGCTTTCAGCGATTTAATTGACCGAAATGATGAACAGTTCGGACGAGACGGACGAAACCTCGTTGGCGGCGAAGCGACGGCTGCCAAAACAAGTGGGTTTTCCGCCGTTTTCTCCCGGTTGTTTATTCCTCCGTTTAGGTCGTGAACAAGTTCGCGAACATCGAGATCGGCGAGATGATCGGGAAGGGCGGCTTCGGCGAGGTGTTCAAGGCGCGCTGGGAGAAGAAGCGGGTGGCCGTGAAGAAGTGCCCGCTGCCCGGCCACGGCAAACCGCTCGACTTGGACCCGCGCCTGGAGGCGAAGATCATGAGGGAGCTGAGCGGACTGAACCCGCACCTCATCGAATTCTTCGGCACCTTTGAGGACCGGAAGCACTTCTGCATCGTGATGGAGTACTGCCGCCACGGCTCGGTTTACGACCACGTGAAGGCCAGGGGACCTTTCCCGATTCCCCGCCGGTGAGTCCTCCCGTTTCTTCCATCCTTTTAACTTCATTTTGCAGTGCGCAAGATGGCCTCTCGACATCGCGACCGTCCTGGACCTCATCCATCAGCGGAACTACTTGTACCGCGACCTCTCGCCGAAGAACGTCCTCATCGCCAAGGTACGACCACAACAAGATCCCGTACATCGTGCGTTCCCCCTTTCCTCCTTCATCCAACTGATGACCATCTTGAAGAAACTGATTGACTTCGGGCTCTCGAAGCACAAGGACGAGGTGAAGGGGACGACGTGCGGGACGCCCGGCTTCACGGCGGCGTGAGTTTCCTTCCGCCCACTTCTTCCATTCGTTCGTTTGTTTGTGTGCAGGAAACACGCGAAGCAGTCCAAATGGAAGCCTTGCATGGATTACTACTCGTTGGGCTGCGTCCTCATGTACATGCTGACCAAGAAGTTGTACATGGAGCAGGGCCACGGGATCAGAGGCGCGCCACGTGATCAAGTACGTGACGGACAAGAACGCCCAGCTCTTCGTCCTCATGCTCATCCAAAAGTTCGAGCAGATCAAGGGCATTTCGAGTAGGTTGATACCCACCAGCTTCTGTTCATCCTTCCCGCCTTCAGGCATCCTCAAAGACCCGTTCATCCTCGAGGACGTGATCGAGCAGCAGGTGAGTTCCTCCCGCTCCTTCCTTTCACCCTTCGCTTGGTTGCAGAGCATGAGTTCGAAGAGCCGAGGAGATGTCGAAGAGCCGAACGGAGGTGTCGACGAGCCAGATTGCCACGGTGTTGGCGTGAGTTTCCCATCTGCAGATTGCCGTTCGGAATTCGCGTGTTTAGGCCGATTTCCAACGGAGAACCGCGTCCGTCGCGCGAGGCGGTCAAAGTCGGCCGAACGCTCGTCGAAGAGCAGCGGCCACCGGAAGAGCGCCACGACGTCCACGGCGACCACCGCGCCGCTTTCGTCGAGCTCGCGGCCGGTGCCCGAACTGCCGGCCGAGTTGCTGAACCCCGCGGCCGCGTGCTGCCCGTTAGGCCGCCGCCCCAACCGGTGAAGCAGTTCGGCCCGTCCGCCCGCCAACCGCGCTCGGCGTCGGTCTCCGCCCGGCCGCGGCTTCCCGCCTCGCACGCCGCCAGCGTGCCGAACGCCCGCACTCGCAATCCGTCCGCCATTTCGGTGGACTCGGAGGCGACCGCCCTCGACATGCCGTGGCCGCTCCAAATCGACGGGATGGTCAACTCGCGGAAGATTGCGGGCCGAGGACGAGTGGGTTCTTCTTCCTCCATTGAATTCCTTCCGTTCCTCCTGCAGGTGACCTTCGATCACGTGAGGAAGGTGGTGATCTTCGAGAACGCGCCGAAGGGCCCGCTCGAGTACTCCGCCCACCTCGTTCGCGCGGGCAAGTTCAACCAAACGGTTCGTTCTCCGCTCATTCTTCTGTTGTTTGATTGGATCGCCGCTCGTTTAGCTGAAGATCTTCAAGCCCAAATCGAAGGAGGTGATCGTCGACTGGCTGGGGCACGCGGAGGGCTACCCGATCGAGCGGATGGTCGAGACGCGGAAGTTCAGTTCGTGAGTCTCCACTTCAAACAAAGGAGTTTTATTCGATTCGTTCGGTTGCAGGCTGGAGCAGGTGCAAGTGAGCAACCAGGCGACCAAGATCTACCAGCTGATGGTGAACGCGCACAAGAAGATCTCCGAGACGATCCGCACCGTGCTCGAGTACCCGTTCGACAACCTCGACCTCGTCGTCAAGATCATGCACGACGGGCGGGTGACCGCGCGCTTCGGCAAACGGATGTTCACGTTCCGCACGGCCCACGAGGTGGACGTGAACAAAGGAATGACCCGAGGTTGTTCTTCCCCCTCGTCCCCTTCTCAATCACGCCCGTTTAGAAGAAAAGGAGCAGTGCAAGTGGATTCTGGAGGGCCGCTTCAAACGTCCCGTCGACTCGCGGTGAACCGTCCGTCCTTCCGGGCCGCCTTCTTTCTTTCCTTCCTTCACGATCATTCCTCCTCCTCTTCTTCGTTGTCTTCGGCTTGCCCATGGGTCTAATTTGAACTCCGCATTTTGTTCACTGAATCAAGCAATAAACTTTGAGATCACCCCCTCCTCCTCCTGCGCGTTTATTAGCCGACGATCGGGCGTTCGACCCCCGTGAACTTCTTTTCGGGGTCCTCCTTGAGCAGCGGGTGGCTGTCGAGGCCGAGGATGCCGGGCGAGAGGACCTGCACGACGTGCCGGTTGCCGCTCCACAGCTGATAGGAGCCGAACGAGGGGCTGAGCACGAGGAAGTTCATCGCATTCGGCGACCCCCACGCGAGCGATCCCCGCTGCCGGCGAGAGCAGAATGAACGAAGAAGGACTCTAAAGCAGCCAAACGGTTGGGTGGAAGGACGAGGACGAAGCCACTTGCCGGGACTCAAAATTCGCGCGTCCAGGAACTTCGGCGACATGATTTTGGCCAAAAAAGCTTCGGGCACGAGCGTCTGCAATCGTTCGAAGATAACTGCGAGTAACAAACGAGTGGTCACCCAGAACGTGAGGGCCAGAGGACTCATCAGCTGAAACGAAACGCGTGGGGGAAGCCCAGTCAACCGCAAACACGTGCCATCAGACGGAAGGCCGACGGGGCGAGGATTCTGCAAACGATCGACTCGTTTCTTCCACTCAATCCGGCAAGCGGTGAACAAACCGAGCGGTCAGGACGACGGGCGAGAAGATCGATGCGATGAACGCGCTGAAAGACGGGCGGTGGTCGAGTGTTGAACGAGTGGTGGTGGGCGGCTTACCGTGGGGAGATCACGTCGGCCGGAAATCGAAGGACAATCAGTAACCAGCAGTAGAAGGTCACAGGAGGACTTACGTGCAAGACGGATGGGCTCACGATTTGCAGGTAGAAGGCGTAGGGACTCACTGAAACGAAGCGGTTTGACGAGAAGCGGTACCCGATTGAGGATGGAGGTCACCTTGATCAAGCAACTCACGGATGTAGGGGCCTAAAGGAGAGAAGATTATAGCCTTCAAGAGACAGTTGTTTCCAACCCATGACGTTCGAATTTCGAATCCGAGTGGTGAACGCGAATCCGTTGAGCACTCGGTAGCCGAAGAGCTGCTGCTGGTGGGTCATCGGAAGGATCGCCTCTAGCGGGTCGACCGGGGCTTGTCGCTTCCGTCGGTCTGCAGGCAGGATGTAAAGGAAAGAAAGGAAGAAGCTGGACTCACGTTCCTCTTCGATCTGCTTGTACTTCTGCTGCACGCGGATCAAATCCGCTTCGGTCATTCGGGACAAGGCGCGGATGTCCTCATCGAAGATGCGGTCGGCCTCCGCGTCGTGGGAGAAGTCGGCAGTCGGCGCGTCGATCAGCCCTGAACTCCCCGCCAACCAATCAACCTGACCGCCTCCTTTCACCCACCTTCCCGCCCGTAAGCAATCCGCAGTTGGTCGGCGTTCATCTTGGCGTAGCCGAAGATGTCGAGCTCCCGCTCTTGCTCCAGGGTGGTAGCTTCTGGAGCGATTCGAATTTCGGTCGTGTCGCTCGACCTCTTGCACGCGCGGGTGCAACCGCTGCTCCATGTCGCGCATGAAGGGGCCGAAGAGGCCCTTCGATGTGGTCGAACATTCGCTTGGCGCCCGTCAGGTCCATCAGAAGGTCCAGCCACGCCATCGTCTCGCAGTGGTCGGAAGTCGAGCATCTGCAGAGTGATTGGTGAGTGGACGGAAGGCGGGAGAGCTCACCTGGAGAAGACGAGGGAGCGGTAGCATGCCCTCATCCGGAGAACGAGAGCATGTTTGGCGACAGCCATCGTTTGGAGGCGGGATCTTCGGGATCTTGGGGCAGCAAATTGAGCAGCTTTGGTGACAGGATGCTCAGAACGTTCTTGTCGTCGAAACTCTCGAGCTGCTCGGCGAACCGCCTCGCTTGGGCCAACGGCGAGTCCTCGCCCGCTCGGGCGGCTCCGGTAGTCCACTTTCATGTCCACTTGCTCGAGGAACCTGCGGGAAGAAGAAGGGGATGAGGGCAACAGAGAAGAACTCACTTCTGATTGGACTTCGTGACCGAGTGCAGATAGCGGATCACGTGGTTTAGCTTGTGGAATTGCTGCTGCAGTTGGCGGAGCGTCCGGACGTTTGCGGGCGTCCCGCAACGGGGCGAGACCTCCGGCAGACTTCGCTTGTTGATTCGCTTCCGTTGAAAGTAGCGTAGAGGAGGCGGCGGTTGTGGAGGAGAACTCGACGACCTTTTGGCGCTCGGAGAGGCGGAAAATCCGAAGAGGTCGCTTGAACTTCGTTTCCTTCCGCTCCGGACGGGACTTCTGGAGGAGAGCGGAGGCGAATCGGCGGTGCGTCGTCTGATGAGTGTTGAGCCGGAAGAAGTGGGAAGTGCGGTTGAATTTGTGGAGGATGGGCGATTCGGTGGAGAGAAGGCAGTCGAACGGGCGGCCACCTCTTGGTCGTCGTTATCGAAGACGTTGAAGTCGGCGGGGATGGAAGGAGTGAAAGAAGACTCGCCGACGGCGTGTGGGGCTCCCTTCTTCGC
Organism: Aphelenchoides fujianensis; assembly: GCA_024699865.1. Taxonomy (NCBI): domain Eukaryota; kingdom Metazoa; phylum Nematoda; class Chromadorea; order Rhabditida; family Aphelenchoididae; genus Aphelenchoides; species Aphelenchoides fujianensis. The sequence continues at coordinate 103,848 of JAMPIO010000248.1, forward strand.
CCACTCGATTGGAGGAAGCGGGCGGAGCGCATTGGAAACCACAGTCGGCGGAGCGCCCGGAAGATTGCCCATCAGCCAGCCGCCCTGCGCGTCGTCGTCGGCGCAGCGCGGATCGGCGGGCGGCGGCGCGTCGTGGAGGCGCAGGCGGTCGCGTGCGTCCAGCACGGCGGCCACGCACTTCGCCAACTGGAGGACGTTCTTGCCGCCCCGCCAGCACTCCTCGAAGATCACCCGCTCCTTCCGACGCCAAGCGAGGCGAGCACTCGCTTCGCTTTGCCCTGCAACGGAGAAGATTGCGCGTTACAGGAGACGTTTGCATGAATAAGAAGAAAGCATTTCCTGTTGCGCAAACCGCCCGAATTTGCGTAATTCATTCCGTTAGAACAAATCACGTTTTCAAGAGTCCGCTCGCTCGCAGCTGCCGGGCACTCGGCGAATCGACGACTGCGGCGATCGGCGGCTTCCTTTCCGTTCTTCGTTTCGGCTCCTTTCGCGACGGCCTCCTCGGACGAAATGGGCGGGCGTTCGAGCGGATTTCCGTTCTTCGCCTTTCTCCTCTTCGCCTCGGGCCCTCACCTCCTTGCCGCGGACCTCGACAACACCTCCAACGAGGCCATCACCGGGCACTTGCTGGGAACAAACTACGGCGACAACGTGTATGTTTCCTTCTTCCACAAAAGGCTCCTTCATGTCGACCTGCCGTTTCAGGAGCCTTAGCCAACAAACGGGCGGTTGCTTAACGGTGAAGCAATACGCTCACCTTCTAGGGCCCCTCAACTCAACTTCACGGCCACCCTTAGCGAGACGATCAAAACTCGGGTCGGGTAAGTTTTTGCGAACCACTGCTCTACGATCGTTGCCTGACTTTAGCGGAACTTTCCACGTGGGCAGCTGCTCTTACGAGCTTATAATTTACAACTGGGTGGACAGTCAAAGCCAGGCAAAAGCAACCCCACATCTGGATTTGGCCCGTAAGTCTGCCCTTGGTGGATAATCGATGTGTTTTTCAGCTCGCTCGAGCTGCCTCGAACCCGCCCGTGCTTTTCCGCGTTTCTTCCAACGGAATTCATGGGCGTGAAAACTACGACATGAACTGCTCGGGACAAGTGCACCCCGCCAACGGCGGCAACCAAACGGTGGACATCGCGATTTCCTTGAACGCGTACGCCGAGTTCTGACTCCAGTTCATGTTCGTACGTGCACTTCCTTCATCCATCACGTCCAGCTGTCATTTCAGAAGAACGCGGAGGTGCGCAACCAGACGCTGGCTTCGAACGACGGGACGAGCACGGGAAGCGCAGACGCGCCCGCCGACTGGTCGACCGGCTGGCGTTTGGCCCTCATCATCGTGATCGTCTTGTGAGTCCACCGCATTCCCTTCCCTTGCACCCACTCATCTCTTCCCTTGCAGGTTCTTCCTCGCTGTGGTCGTCGCCCTGGTGGTCACCAGTGTCTGCTGCTTCAAAAAGAAGGGGAAGAAGCCGGAGGAGAGGCCGCTCTACGAACAAGCACCCGAGTCTGCAGAGCCCCAGCCCCACGGTGATCCAACAGGAAGCTGGAACGGACTCCGCCGATCCCGCCGTCGCCGCCGCGAACCCTGGCGCGAACCCGGCGCGAACGATGCCGCCGTGTTCGCCAATTAAAGCTCGTTCAGCCCTTCCTCCCTTCTGTCTCGTGTGTCCTTGGTGTGCGAGAATAAACCGAGCGAAAAGCAGTTCGCCTGTTTGAGGGAGCGATAACAAAACTCCTTGTTGGGCCCAATGTACAGTTTTGAGTTCTTTCGGGCAAGAGAACTCACGTAAAGGAGAGCGTTGGAAGAGGCGCGGTGGTAGAGGATGCCGAGGTTCTCCGAGTGCAGAACGAACTCCTTCTTCTCCACCTTGTTCGCTGGAACGAGTGGATGGAGTCATGTGTGGGCGGGCGGCACTCACGCAACATTCCGATGCACGAGCCGGAGAGCAGCAAGTAGGCGGCGACCAACGTCTTCAGCGTCGAGCCAACGGTTCGTCGTCCGGTGCGGCCGCTCATTTCCGCCAGCAGTTCATCTGAACATTTCTTTCCGCTTCGTTTCGAGGACACGGAAAAATTCGAATCAAGGGAGAGGTAGAGGCACGCAGGAGAAGACACAAAGAATGCAAGAGAAGGTGTAGGAGAAGGAGGGGCAATGTGAACCACAGGTGCCCGCTCAACGGCCGTCCGCTGACCGACATGCACAAGTGGTTCGGTTTCACTTTTTCTTCCCTCACAAGTGCTTGTTCCTGTTTATTGTGCAGAGTTAATGTTCTTCATTATTATTAACAGGTGGGGGTGCAAGTGAGTGGGGGTGGGAGGTCATCCCTTCGGATCGAACGGCTCCTTGAGCAGCGGCTGACTGTCCACTCCGAGGATGCCGGGCGAGAGAACCTGCCGAGTGCGGAGGTGCAGCAGTGGGATTAGTGAGTGCGGACAAACCTGCACGACGTGTCTGTTCCCACTCCACAGTTGGTACGTGCCGAACGAGGGGCTGAGCACTGGAAAGACGGACGTCTACTCCCTTCCTTTCTCCCCACCACCCACCAATCAACCACATTGCGTGGGGAGCAAGCACACGGGCAACCTCCCGCAGCTAAACGCTCATTCGATCACGAACAAAGTGGGTGGCCGCTTGCCTGGACTCAAGACGACCATCGAGAACGCTTCGGGCGCCAACACGCGCAGATCGCCCGCTTTCGGCGAGAACACGCGCAAGAATGAAGGCTTCAGGCACCATCACCTGCAAGAAGCGTGTCATTGATTGGCCGCCCTTACGTACAAGAAACTCGCCCACAGCGTCATCGTCAGGGGCGAGAAGAGCATCAGCCGAAAAGGCGGCCGGGGCCAACACGCTGAAGCGAAGGATCTTTACCAGAAAAACCGGGGAGAAGAACGAACCGCATGGTCAAGACGACCGGCGAGAAGATTGAGGCGATGAACGTTCTCAAAGCAATACCCTTTATTCAGTCATTTCTTCCGGCTGCTCACCTCGGGGAAATGATGTCCATCTACGAGCACTGCATCGTTACACCCATGAATCACGAGGGAAGGAACTCACGTGCAAAATGGTCGGACTGACCACCTAAAAAGAAAGCGAGCAATGACCGCTAGCAGCACAGCGAACTCAACTGGAGGTAGAAAGGCGTAGGGACTGACTGCAACACAATAAACACGTCGACCACAACCGATAGGTGCGTGGACTCACGGATGTACGGGCCTAAATCATTCGCATTACTTTGGCATGGACGGTTTGTAGTGGTTTTCATTTGGAAAGCCCGTGTTTGTTTTATCGAGTCAAAACGTCATAACTTTGAATTTTACAAGCCGACAAAACTTTGAAAGCGAAGAAGCAACTTGCCCATGATGTTGGCGTTCCGGATTCGTGTGGTGAAAGGCGAACGGGTTGAGGACGCGAATGCCGAACACCTGCGGCTGGGTGGTCATCGGCAGAAGGATGTCGATCAAACTCTGCCGTTTCACTCGTTCTGAACAAAGAAAAGAAAGTTGAAAGGAATGAGGCGATTGCTCACTCTTGTGCTCCGCCTGCTGCCGCTCGAGCTCCTTCTGGTATTTGGCGTGGGCGGCGAGGAATTCGGCGTCCGTCATTTTGGCCAACGCCCGAATGTCCTCCTCGAAGATCTCCTCCGCGTTGTCGTCGTGCGAGAACTCGGGCGGTCCAATTCCTTGGATCAAACCTTAAAGAACGGGATGTGCACGAGAGCTGAAGAAAAAGGCGAACCGTTCTTGTGGTAGGCGATCTTCAGCTGCTCTTCGTTCATTCGAACGTAACCGTACGCGTCGAGATCCCTCTTCTGCTCGGAGGTTGTGAGCTTCTGGAGCGATTCGAACTTCTGGTCGTGTCGCTCGACCTCCTGCACGCGCGGGTGCAACCGCTGCTCCATGTCGCGCATGAAGGGGCCGAAAAGGCCTTCGATGTGGTCGAACATTCGCTTGGCGCCCGTCAGGTCCATCAGAAGGTCCAGCCACGCCATCGTCTCGCAGTGGATCAGCAGGTCGACATCTGCAGGTTGAGGGCGGTGGAGTGAACAACAAAAAGGGCGAATTAGCTCACCTGGAGAAGGCGAGGGAGCGGCAGGATTCCCTCGTCCGAAAAGGAAAGCATGTTTGGCGAAAGCCACCGCTTCGAGTCGGGGATCGTCCGGTTGGGCTTTGAGGAGGTTGAGGAGTTTGGGCGAGAGGATGCTGACCACGTTCTTGTCGTCGTAGGTCTCCAGCTCCTGGGCGAACTCGCGGGCTTGGGCGAGCGGCGAATTGCGGGCGGCCTCTCGATTGCGGTAGTCCACTTTGACGTCCATCTCCTCTAAAAATCTGCACCCTCTTCCATTTTTCGTTTTTCGGCAGTGATCGGAGGCAGAAGAAAAAGAATGAGAGGAAAGGACTCACTTTTGGTTCGATTTGGTCACCGAGTAGAGGTACCGAATGACGTGATTCAAGCGATCAAACTGCCGCTGGAGGTCGCGCAGCGTCTGGACGTTCGTGGAAACGTTGCAGCGGGGCGAAATGTCCGCGACGTTCCGCTTGCGCAAAACCCGCCGGCGGACTTCCGGCTGAGGGCGGGCGAGCTTCTCGATTCGCATCGGCTTTGCGGTCGGCGGCGAGCGGTCGGATTTGGAGTTGAGGGCGGGGGTCGGCCGGTAGGAAAGGAAGAAGATGAAGGGCGTGTTGAGTTCCCGACGGTTGAAGTTCGGGGCTGTTGAATTGCCTTCTGGACGACGAATCGCCGAGATGTTCATCGATTTGAAGAGGGAAATGCGTGGAGTTGCGAGGTGCAGGAAGCGGTGGCTGACGTGGAGGGCGGCCCTTCCGTTGGGTTGAGAGACGGAAGAGAGATTGGCGGAAAGGAGTGGAAGAACGTCACTTCCGCCTGTTCCCTTCGGATCGCAGTTCAGGATCCGTTGCCGCACCGCCTCGGAAGATTCCCATCAGCCAGCCGCCCGGGCGCGTCGTCGTCGGCGCAGCGCGGATCGGCGGGCGGCGGCGCGTCGTGGAGGCGCAGGCGGTCGCGCGCGTCCAACACGGCGGCCACGCACTTGGCCAACTGGAGGACGTTCTTGCCGCCTCCGCCAGCACTCCTCGAAGATCACCCGTTCCTCCGGACGGCAAGAGAGGCGAGTTCTCGTTTCGCTTTGCTCTGAACACAAACGACGCCAGCAAAAGGAAGAATGAAGGGAAGACTCACGTAAAGCAGAGCGTTCGAAGTCGCCCGGTGGTACATGATGGGGATGTTCTCCGCGTGCACTTCGAACTCCTTCTTTGTCATTGGTCGTTCCGCTGAACGAAAAGGATTGCAAGCAAGAGGAAGAGGGACTCACATTTGGCCGCAGAAGTTTGCGGGGTTGAGATCAGCAAGTAGGCGAACAGGAGGCGAATTTCAAGCTCAAACCGTCGCCTCCATTGCATCTTTCCGCCTGAGAAAGCGGGCGGCAGACGGACGGCGGCGTGATCACTCGAACGTAGTCGGATCACGAGCAGCGGCGACGAGCGGCGGCGCCAAACGAAAGGCGGCGAGATGAATTCGCCCGGAAATCAGCCGGCGAACGTCCGAAACGTTTGTTGACGAAAGTCCAACGACGGAAATCCCCCGCCTTCTCGTGTTTCTTGTTTGGATTAACGGCGGGATGCTCGTCTCCTTCCTCCTCCTCCCCTCTTCCTCCGATTTCTACTCGTTTCGTCGACGATCCTCGAGCAGATTAACCGGAACGACTGATAGCCGTTTTATTGCCCCGTCGCCCGCCTTCCTTCCTCCTTCCGGAGGGTTCGGTGATTAGCGGGGCGCGGGTATGAAAATTTTACGACCTCAAGTCGTGTCGCTCATCGATCGACCGCCAACCAAAACGAGATCCCCCGCCAACATCCTCGCCGTTTTCCCGTGTAATTTACGAGCCGCCCGCTCGTCCGCCGGCGGCACTTCGGGGATGCGCGCCGCCCGCCCGCCCCCGCCGATGTTGCGGACGGCGGAAAGCGAAAGGCGGCCGATCGGCGGAGTTGTTTTTTGCGGCGACACGCGAGATGACGCGACTTCCGATGCAAACCGCCTCGTTTGTTCGATCCACGTGCATGTCGGTCAGGTGGGCGGGTTAGTGAGTGGTCGGGAGTGCAAGTGGGCAGTAAGGTCATTAGTAGTGCGTGGGTGGGCAAAACATGGCAGAAGAAGAAAAGGACAATGAACAAGAACGCGCTACCGAAAGTACCGAAGCCCAACGGGAAAAAACGGCTCTCCTCAGGCGGTTTCTCAGGAGTTCGAATCCCTCCGACTGGAGTGTTGCGTAAACGAGGCGAAAAGAAAGGAGAAGCGGGCGGCATTGGCACGGATCGTTTGATTTGGAGGGCGATCGGTCGGGATTTGCGGACGACCCGGTCGACCGCCGCCGTCTTCTGCCGCCCAATTCGTCCGCATCGTTGATTTCGTGTGAACGTCCGCCACTCTCGTCCGCCGTCTTCCTCGCGTTTTGATCCGATTTGAGGGTGAATTGGAACTCTCGGCGAGCGGCGGGATTAATCGCCTTCTTCCTCGAACAATAACCTTGAGCACGCGCCGCCCGCCCGCCCGCCGAGGGCTGTTTGCCCTCACTTCGCCTTCGGTTTATGACCGTCCGCCCACCGGCATAATCGAGCGTCTTATCGACCGACGATCCCATTGGGCGCGGCAGACGGATTGACCCTTCGGATTTCCGCACCTGCCGACTCGAGCGGGCGTTTCGTAATCGAGCCTTCTTCTTCGAACTTCATTGGAGACAGTTAGACGAGGATTTTATTGCTTGGATTACAGTAGAGGAAAGAACAGAACGGCTCTTGTTGTTCAATAGAAATCGATGACCGTCTCTTCGGTTCGCTGCCGTTGGAATTTCTTGATCGAACGGCGGCGGCGCACCTTTGTGGACGGCGACCTCGAGCAGCAATACGGCCGCTGCCGTCAGCACGAGCACCGAGCAGACGATCAAGACGCCCAAGTAGGGGCGAATGCCTAAAGAACAAGGATGAGATTAGAAAGAAGAAGGCAGAGGTGGGCGAACCGAGCGGTCTTTGCGTGGGATCGCCTTCATTCGTGACCACTCCGTTCCGGCACTGGCCGAGGCGATGCCGCAAGTTCGTCGTACTTCCGGGTGATCCGTCCGAATGTGGACGGTATTGTTTTGGATGACCTCGTTGAAGAGCGGCAGCCGGGGGTCGTTCTTCCTTAGCAACAGGCGGGCTTCGAGCAGCGGGAGGTCGGCGTGCAGTTCGAGGAGCTGCTCCCCGCACCGCTTTAACGCAAGGTACCTGCAGGACTTGGCGATGATTCGAGGAAACTCCACGAAATGCTCACTCCGTCTCGTCGTCGTCCTGCGTGAACACGACGCCCTTCCCGCTGGCCACCGCGTCCAACGTCTCCTGAATGCTCTTGCTCACGTGCAGTTTGTTGTGCGTGAGTGCGTGGCGGATTTCCGGGTATGGGAACACGTTGCCGACTCGGACGTTCTCGTGGAAACCAGGAGGTTGGCTGCGTGGTCACGATAAAGAGATCCCGGCTGGCTATCCGTTTGATCAGGTGATTTAAGGGTGGGCGTGGGCATCAAATCCGAGCGGATGATGTTCGTGAGGATCCACGCGCCGAAGATCCCCAGCAGCACGACCACTTGGATCAGCGAGAAGCACACGATCGAGAGCTTCCCTGCAATTTCGGTCGGTTGTTTGTGCAATGAGGAAGAGGGGGTACAGTAAAGAAACACTTTTGTGGCCGTTGTGCGGCAATCTCGGGATTTCTTTTGCGAAAGACAGGAGGTTTACTGTTACGTTAGACGAGGGTGTCCACGTGAAACAGCCGCCCGCTTTTCCATTCCGAACAAAGTGCTTCTTCCCGGATTGTGCCCGTACTTTGCTTGCGTTCTTTGTGCTTTCGAGAAGGCAGGCAGGTTTCAGGGGGAATAAACGAGTGATGACGTCGGAAACGAGAACTGGGGCCCCAGCAAGGGTTCCATGCATTGTTACGCGACTCCCAGACTCTCCCGCCCACTCACCTGCAGGCGTTTCGAATTTGATCTGCTCCGGTTGCAGCATCTGGAGGCGGACCTGCAACAAACGAGGAGGAATGAATGACGAGGAGACAGCGAACAAACCATCTGCCAAATGCACTCCATCACGTCGGTGGACTTTGTTCGTTTATGTGGGACTCCGCTCTTCGCAGGGTGACGCAGACGAGGCACTGAACGAGGAGGAGCGGCGAGCATTAGGATCCACGTCTCCCTTTCGTAAGCCCTGAAGAAACGAGCGGTTGCACGGCCAATTACAAGCACTGCTCACATGAAGAAGCCCCACAACCCGCGGTAGATGTCGGTTGGGCGGCGAAAAAGAAGGCGCGATTGGGTCTGCAAAAAACCGATGAGTGACCACTCCAATTCCTTTTCTTGCCTTGTACAGAGTGTCCGTGAACGAGTACAATTCTTCTCGTTCTTTCGTCTGCTGCAAGCCCAAGGGCCAATCGTGTCAATTCGCCCGTCTTCGATCATTTGGAGGCCGCTGCGGAGCGAATCGTTCCGTTCGTCCTCTGCGAACTCCGCCAACTCCACCGGTTCGATCTCCGCATTCAACTCACGAGCAATAAGGTTCATGATTTCGACCATGATCCCTGAACGAAACGTACGAAAGGGATTACAGGGGAAATGGATGAAAGGCAGAACTTGCCGGGAAAGGGGACATCGATCGGTGACCTTCAGCGGCGGGAACGTCTTGCACCACGACGAAACGGACGGAAAATTTCGGGGGTAGGCCACTCGCAAGCGTTTGGCCGTCCATTGGGCGTCGAAAAGGGGGCTTTCCGGAGGCGAACGGGGCAAAAAACTGGCTGCTTTTTGTTTGTGGTGGGCGACCGGCCGACTGCTCATTCGGGATTCCACGAGAAGAACGGCGACGGCGGCCGTTCGTTTCGCCCGCACAAGCAGAAAGAGTGTGCCTCCTCCGACTACTCACTCGCTTCTCTTCTTGCTCCGAGTAATCCAACCCACGAGTGGCCAATTTGCAAGGGGAGCGGCTTCTAGCTTTGTAGCCAACCAAAAAGAATTCTTTTCCGCATCGTTGGGAAATCCCGCGGCTTCTTTTTTATGCAACAGTCTGGACGAATGCCAGCCACAGCGGTTTATCGGGCAGAGTACGAATAGCAGAGAGGAATGTGCTCGAGGGTCAACGGTAGAAGGTCTTCAGCGAGTCGTGGGAAGCGAATGGCTGGACGCGTTGGAGGCGGTTCGTGTTCATCCGGCAGCCCAGTTCGGTAAAGAAGATGATCGCAGCGATAGCCCTAAAGAGTGGATGAGCTCTTGCAGTCAGAAGGAGAACTCACATGAAAAACAGGCAGACGGCACAAACTCCGATGAACGGTTGGATGCCTGCAAGAGAGAAGGAGGCGTGAAGGGTCTCCATTTGCTGCTCACCTAACGGTCGGTGCGAGGAAAGACATGTGGGCTTTTGCATTTCGCGAAAGACCTCAAGATATTTGCGGCAGATCCGAAGGATCAACATCCTGTTCTGTTCGATGACTTGGTTGATCTCCCGCACAAGGGGACTGCCTTTTCGGAAGCACGAGATGGGCGTTCAGAAGTGGCATGTCCGATTGGAGTTCGACCAGCTGGCAGAAGCTGGCCGCCTCGGATGTACGTCTCGGCGTCGTCCTGCACGAACACGATCGCCCGACCGCCGACCACGTGGCGGAGCGACTCGTCCACCGATGGGCCAATCGGATTGGGGTTGAGCTCGAGGGTTGAACGGAACTCGGGGTAGGGGAAACATCTTGAGTGGTTCAACTCAGCGAAAAACCAGCTGGCAGTGTTGGTCGTGATCAAATGGAAGTCCCGGCGGGCGATTCGCTCCAGCAGCCGCTCGATCGAGTCCACCGGCAAGGCGGAGTTCGGCCGCAGGAGATTCGAGAGGATCCACGAGCTGAACACGCCCAACAGGACCGCGCATTGGACCAGCGAGAAGCAGATGATCGAGAGTTTCCCTGAAGCCAACAGTCAACCAATCGAGGTTGGGCGTTCACTTGCCGGCTTTCGATTTGAAGAAGACCTTCTCCGGCTGGAGCAACTGCAAGCGAATCTGAAGGGCGAGAAGATTATTTGTGCGCAGGAACTCGAACGAACCATCTGCCACGCGGATTCCATCACGCTAATCGGGTGGGCGTCGTTCATGATCGTTTCGGTCTGTCGAATGATCACGCACAGACAGATTTGCATCAAGAGGGCGGTCAGGATCGTCACCCATGTCCGGGCATCGTACGTGGAGAAGAAGCTCCAAATCCCCCCGTTGTAGATGTCGTCCGGGGGATTTGAGCAAGAAGCGCGATTGGACCTGCAATAAAGCAGATGAGCACGTCCCTTTTAAATGGAGGTGAAAACTCTGTAGATGCGGTTGACTGAACGAGAAATTTGACTCGCGGTCGATCGTTCTTTGTAGCCCCAAAGCGATTGTGTCCACTGTCCCGTTGTGCACGTACTCCAGACTGTCTCGCAGGTCGTCCGTGTCCTGCAAGCAAGCATGGTTAAAAAGTGGCCAGGGTGCAGGACGAACAAGGCCCGTGTCGTTCGTGTTCCCGAGAGCGACCCGCTCGATCGTCATGTTCATCTCTTTCGCGATCAGCTGGATAATCTAAAGCATACTCTTTGATAACAATCAAATCACTCGTTTGTGCTCTACTTCAGTCATCAATCCGGGGAAGGGGCAAGCGAAAAGAACGTCCCCATCGGCGGGAAAGTCAGGGCAATCCGAAGTAAACATGTGGGTAATACCTGGGGTACACCTCCAAACAAAGCATTAGCCGTCTGGTGGTTAACCCACCACTCGCAATGTTCTCATTTCAGCTCCTTCCATTCCAGACGGAATCGATTGAACTTCTCGCTTCCTTCAGGAGACAATCGGAGGGCAGGAGAACTCGGAAAGAAGTGGAATCCACCCGCTTGCCGGCCACCCACAAAGTTTGTCCTTCGTTTCGTTTTGCTTCATTTCGCCGATCCGTCGAATGCGTGAGTGAAATCGGAGCTCTTTTCTTTCGTTGAGTGTCTTTCGAATGGTCGGGCAGCCGGGCGGAAAGGAAGTTCTCTTCGCTTTTCGAATCAACCCGTGAATATCAGCGGACGCCCGGCTTCCTCCGTTGTTTTATTCACGAAGTGCACGTAGCCACTGCGAGGAGTGATTTCTGCGTTTGTTACGTCGTCCGTCGAGTGGGCGATAAGGAGCGGCAGAAAGCGGGCAGAAATCTCCAGCCCGAAATTCGTACAGCCGCCCGGCAACAGCGAGAAAGGAGTGACCATCAGCTGGCTTCTGGCTGCCGGCCGCTTATCTGGCCCGCGTGCAAGTGGACGCCCTCCTCTGCGGAGGAAAAGTAATGAGACAAAAGGCGGAACTTTCGAACAAAACGGGAGATCGCCCTTCGAATGTACGAAACATCTGACAGAAGGCGGAAGGAATAAAAGCAGCAACAAATCGGAGGCAACGCCCTTCAAGCTGCCCATTCGGTGCACTCGCATCTCTCCAGCCCTGGGCTTCAATCAGATCGTTTTCGTCCAGCTGCGAAATGATGCGCGCCGTCCAGCCGTTGATCGAAACGGTCGTCTCGCCGCTGGCCAACTTCCGCCACGTGGCCAAGCGGATCGTGTGCGTCGGGCGGAACTACCCTGACCCCGAGTGTGGACGGCCGGCTGCCCCTTCCACAGAAGCCGATCCTCTTCATGAAGTCGAGTGGGGCCTTCATGGACGAGTCCCAACTCATCCCCCGACCGCTCGGCTGCCAGCGGTTGTGCACGGAGGTTGAGGTGAGATGCCGAGCACTCTCTATCTCTCAGCCTCTCGTTGCTTTCAGCTGGGCGTTGTGATGGGACACACGGCGAAGCGGGTGTCAAAAGAAGAAGCGTACGAGTACATCGCGGGCTACACCGTGGCCCTGGACATGACGAACGGCGATCTTCTGGTAGGTCACTCAAACGGAATGAATACGAACATCTTTTTGCAGGACGAATTGCGGGCGGCCGGTCTGCCGTGGATGTTGGCCAAATCCTTCGACGGCTCGTGTCCGGTGGCCGAATTCGTGGACAAGTCGCTGGTGCCCGACCCGCACGAACTGGAGCTCGTTTGTCGCGTGAACGGAGTGATCAGACAGCGCGAGCAGACGAGCAGGATGTTCTTCGACATTCCCCGTTTGATCGAGTACATCAGCGCGTACATGACCCTCGAGCCCTGGCGATCTCATCCTGACCTGGGACTCCAGCGAATGTTCAGCCGTGCGTCTCGGGCGATCAAATTGTGAGTGGAAATTCCACCCGCCCTTCTTCTGATCAACTCTTTTCAGGACATTTCGATTCCGGGCGTGGTCCGGGCGCGTTTCTTCGTCGAGTAATCCTTCAGTAATCCGTCAATCATCCTTTGTGCCCACTTTACCTCAAATAAACCCTTCCACTTCGCTTCCACTCGGTCAGAAATCTCCCGCATCGAAAGCACGAAGAAAGCCAGCGGTTGGCATTCCGTCAGCCGATCGCCGGCCACGAAAGAAGGCGATTCGCATCCCTTCGTTCTGCTGCTCAGTTTCCACGGACAGAACTGATCTTTCCGATGCATTCCCTTGATTCTTCCAATCAACTAGAGGACCCTCAAAATGATGACCCGCGGATCGGCGCGAAAATGGGCCGCGAACGAGAGTAAGTTGCCCGAAAATCGCGGTCTTTTTGTTGATTCGAGAGTTCCTTTGTTTAAAAAGCGTTGTTTTCTGGCCGATTATCCAACGATTTCGTGAGCGGGCGCCCTTTCGGGCGGCGGGCGGCCAACCCGCCGGCCGCGTAACCCTCTTCGCCCCGGTGGGTCGCGGTGGTCCGCTTTTCTCTTCTCTCACTCAACTACCGGCAGCCCGGCAACCCGAGTTGGACGGATATCGTGAGGTTTGCTTACAACGACGATCTAAATGATTTTCTGCTGTACTCAACCATTCATACTTTCTCGCTTTTCAGATGAGCGTCCGAATGGCGAGGAGGACATCGAAGTGTTGAACGAGACGTGGACGAAACGCCGCAAGCGCGAAGAGTTCGCGTGGATCTTCGGTTTGTTCTTCGCTTTTTTCTTTCATTTCCTTTCGTTCCTTCAGAGCTGCCTGCAGACGCCGACCAGAAGCACAAGAAGGTGTGGTCCAAGGGCCATAAAGACGTGGTTTTGTCCAAGGTCGGCGGGATCGTCTTTGAAGCGGCAGGACTTCTCGACCATCCGGCCAAAGAACTGGCTGAACGACAAGTGTTATTGATGCCTATTTAAAGCTGATCGTGAAGCGGTCCCAGCAGGAGGTCGCCGTCCAAAGCGTTCGTTCCCTCTTCCTCTCGATCATTTGAATCCCTTCGTTCGTTTGCAGGTCCACGCGTTCAGCACCTTCTTCTACCCCGAAGCTGGTGGCCGGCGGTTACGCGGGAGTGGAGCGCTGGACGAACGGCGTAAACGTTTTCGAGTTCGACCTCCTTCTTTTCCCCATCCACTACGAGGAGCACTGGTCGTTGGTCGCCTTCAACCTTCGAACTTCCACCTACCTCTACTACGATTCCCTTCAGTTCGAATCGAACAACGCTGCCAAGAAGACCAGCCGCAAATTCATCCTGCCGATCCTGTTCGTTCTTTCTTCCAACCGGCCATCATCTCCTTGTTGTTTCCAGGGGCTACTTGAAGGAGGAAAGCCTGCAGAAGAGGCACACCGAGTGGGTCCGCCACTCGAAACGGCTGACCACAATGGTGAGTTCCCTTCCTCCTTTCTTTCCTTTTGCACTCCTTCGTTTCGTACAGAACAGCCCGGTCCAGCGGAACGAGTTCGATTGCGGAGTGTTCACGTGTGCCGTGGCCGAACACCTGAGCCGCGACTGCCGGGACTTCCGATTCAATCAAGCAGAGGGAAATCGCGGCCCTTAGGCGGCGGATCGCCTACGAGCTCGCGACCGACCGCCTCCTTCCTTCGCCGCCCGCCTAATTCTTCCGTTTCTCATTCTTCCTCGTTCCTTGTCAAAGAAAGCTTTAGCCGGCTAGCCAGCTTTATTCGAGTTCTCCTTCTTCCTCTTTGATATACGGGAACAAAATGCGTTCAGATATCGTGCATCGTTTGTTGTTAGCGTTTATCGCCGAGTAAACCGTTCTTCAAGTCATTCGGTTGTTGAAAACTGCGGGTGTTCTGGTCGCCAGCAATGTACCTTTCCGTTCGATCGCTGCATTCGTTTCACTCCCTCCGTTTAGAGCTACCAGGAATTCATGGGGCGTGGTCTTCCGCGTGGTGGTCCTCGTGCGAGAGGGAACGGGCCGCATCCCCGTGGCGGCCCTCGACCACGCGGCGCTCCTCCGCAGCAAGGCGGTCCGCCCGTCCGCCAGCCGGGACCTCCGCCGCGACAAGCCGGGCCGCCGCCTCGACAGGCGGGCCCTCCGCACAACCAGCGGCCGCCCGGCCCGCACGCCGGCGGTCCCCTCCACTTCGTCCCGCAGAAAGCCGTCGAGATTCCCGGCCTGCGCTCTGCAAGCCCTGGACGAGCTCCGGAAGACGAACGTCCAGCGGGCGATGAGCCCCGAGTTCCAAACGAAGCTCGACATCGACCTCTACGGCTTCTCGAAAGCGGCCGTCTACCGACTGGAACGCCGTCCATTGGCTTCACCTCGTCGAATTGGTCGCCCAGTTCTACGAGGTTCGTTTCCCACGTCTGCTTGCTTTCTACTCCCTTTTGCAGGCGATCCGAGAACCGCAAGAAGTTCGCCAACGTTTCCAATACTTCGCGGCCCTCTTCCTGGGCCGCGGCCAAACGGGGCCCCCTGTTCGAAGTTCGCTTCAAATTTCTGCTCCAATTGACGTCGGCCGCCCTGCAGTTTCGAGTGTACGCGCTGTTCGAGGACCTCGCCGTTTGGTTCGCACAGGTGAGGGCTGGAGGAAGAGGCGAGTGGACGGTCGTTCGTTTGCAGCAACCGCCCCGCGAGCACGTGCAGGCGATCGTGGACCGACTGGTGGTGGATTTCGTTTACCCGCCCGCTCGAACGCATCTCGTGGGTTTCTTTCCTTCGATTGTCTTCGATTAATCGGCGGGATTGCAGGTGGACCACGTGCTGCCGTTGGAGAGCCGCGCGCCCCAATTCGCCGCCCACTTCTTCGTCCACGCGATCAAACCGCAGCCCTTGCGGCCCGAACTGATCGCCGTGTTGGGGCGATGGATGAGCGAAAACCTCGACGAGCTCCTTGGCCTGCTGAACGGCGATGCCCGAGTTGAAAGGCCGAGTTCCGCTTGAACGTTCGTCCTTCTTCTTCTTTTCGTTCATTTCTTCGATCGTTCAGGCCATCGAGCAGCTCATTCGCTACGATGTGGAGGGTTCGTTGAACGACGAGAATCACGAACGTTTCCACTTCGCCGTCACTTCGCTTCTGCTCAAGTGGCATCGGGCGTGCGATGCGCCCACCGAGCAGAAGGACGAACAGCCGCTCCAGCTGCCCGTCCTCGTCGATCTGCTCGCCAAGTCCGACCAGCTGCACGACGCCCAACGGCAGCGCCTCGTCCAGTGCGTGAAGAACGCCCATCTTCGCGGCCACTTCCCCGTCGACCTCTTCCGCCGGCACTTCGCCCAGTTCGAGGGCAGCCTCCTCGTGCAGAGCGGGCAGTTGGCCGATTTGATCGAAGAATAGTCGGCAGATTCGCGTGTTCGTTGTTTCGCTTTTGATTGCCGATCTCCGAACGAATAAAGAAGGTTAAGGATGGATTTATGGTGCTGCTTGTCCCGCATTTCGCATTACAAAGAGAGTAGTCAACGATTAAATGATCAAATTAAAACGATTATGCGTGTTTGTTGTCCGCGAACATCAACAAGGGAGGACACACGACTCATTACAAATGCAATTTCGAACCGAGGAGGGAGGAGGGGGGATCGTTTGGCGTTCGCCGCATTCGGAGATCTCTAGGGGCGGTCGTGGGCGAGAGCGGCCGGCCGGCGGGTGGTTCTCCTTGCTGCCGTTCATCCGACCGTGGACCTCCTGCTGCTCGAGAGAATCCGGCCGCGGACTCGGGCTCCGGCTCGCTCATCACCTCCGACGGCGGGGCGGGCGGCGGCTCGAAGAGGAAGCCGCTCACGATCTCGGCCATCATTTGCAGCCGGTAGTTGGACATTTTGTCTTGCTGGAACGCGAACGCCGTCTCCGCGCCGGCAGAAGGCGTCCGCGTAACAGCACGCGAAGACTCCTGAAAGCGAGAGGGTGAACGAAGAAGCGGAGAAATCCCCCTAACTGACCGCAATCGATCACGTTCTCCTGCACGGGGCTGTTCTAAAAGCAGTCGGCGTGAATCAACGCGGAAGGAAGTGAACGCACCACGCAAACGATGAGGAAATCCTTGCAGTAGTCGGCGATCTTCAGTTTCTGCTTCGCCTCCTCCTCGACCACCTTCCTGAACAGCGAAAGGATGTGAGAAAATCGGGAAGGAAGGAAACGTACCGGACGGCAGTTCACGTACTGACAGGTAAAATTGTCTCGGCCTGCTCTTGGTCGTCGAATTGGAGCGAGTCGTAGTAGAAGAAGATCTGCCTGTTCAAGGAAACGACGACCATCGACCAGTGGTTCTCTGAACGGAGGAGTGGAAGGAGCAAAAGAGAGGAGAACCGACCGTGGTGGATGGGCACTAGAAGGATCTCGTGCTGGAAGAGGTTCACCTTTCCGGAACCACCGCTTCACGCCGTCGTACCCGCGCTTGCGCATTTGGGCGTAGAAAAACGTGTTGAAGGCGTAGATCTGAAGGGAGGACGAAAGAATGAAGGGAAATCGAAAGAACCCACCCGTTCGAGTCCCATCCGCCGACTGCGCTCGACGATCAGCTCCAGGTAGGCGGAGATGACGGTATCATTCAGCCAGCGATTGTTCGCCAACGTTCGGAGGTCCGTCTGCGAGATCGAAATGTTCCCGCACTGGCCGAGGGGACCGTCGGCGTGGGCCGAAGAGAAGGCGAGATCCAGCGTGTCCGCAATCGTGTCGCCGAAGTCTGAAAGCAGGCGAAACGAAAGAAATAAAAAATCGAAGAAAATGGACTCACGTTTGCGGAGTTCTTCCGCGTACCACACGCACTCCTCGCTCGTAGAGCGGCGGGACGGCGGAGGCGGTGGACGCGCGCGAATTGCACAGCGGCGAGACGCCCTCCGATTGAGCGCCCGCGTCCGTCGACGTCGAGTCGTCCATCAGGAGGTCGCCGAAACTGCCGGCCACCGACTCCGAGCGAAAGGAATCCGGGAGTTCGGTCTGTTCGGAGCAGAACGTCGTGTTCATGACGTCCATTTCGGAGCTGCAGCTCTCCGGGCGCTCCGTCGGGCACGTGCATCTGCTGGTCGTCGGCGGGGGACTCGGAAAAGGAGGCGTCGGGCGGCAGGACGGACGGCGGCTCCACGATCATGGCGGAAAAGGCGGAAAACCCGAGCGGTAAAGCGGGCGTTCGGCGGCCCCGGCGGATGGACGCGGCCGGCAGCTCGCTTCGAAAATCGCGAAAAGTCGCGGCGAAACACCCGACCGCCCAGCCGGCCGCCTACCGGTCGACTTCGTCCAGCCGTTGCCGCCGCGTTTGCTTCGATTGACAACTGCGCAGCAAACAATTCCATTTTTACGGGGAATGTTCGAAACTTCGATTGCGGTCCACTTCGCCCCTTCTTCTTCGAATTTATGTGGAAAGAAATCTGCAAAACGAGCGATTGTGCTCTTTATCCCGCTAAAAACAGGCAACGACCTCACGCGTCGTTTAGCAGCTCGGTCCAGAAATCAAAGAAACCAGTGTGTTCTAATTGAACATTCTTTCGTACTTTCACTCTTCACAACCCAAACATCAACTGATGCGATGTGGTTGCTAACTTTCGGGTTTATTCAGAGTTCAGCCGGCTAATCCGAACAATCAGTTCTTGCTCCCTTTACGCAGCAAGTTGTACTGAATCCTCGCCGTGTTTGCGCACGTCTGGATGTGGCCGAGGCCGCTGATCGTCACGACTTTCGTTGCATCACGGAACTCGCTTGAACGCTGCCCGCAAGCGTTCGTAATGCCGACGATTTCGTCCGTCAACGACTGGAGGACGTATCGTTTACGGCCTTCGTAGCCGGAACTAAACGGAAACGAAGGAGGGATGAACACAGGGGATCTGCCGAACCTCGAGTTGATGTCGCTGCAAGCATTCAAACAATCAGTTGTGATCACAAATGCATGCAGTGAAACTCACTTGATGAAGCGAGAGCTGCAGTACACGAAACAGAACGTTTACATCCAGTCGTTCAAACGGAACATACCGGCAGTTCATCCCGTTTACCAGGTTGCACACTCCCGCCGCGATTCCGCACGTTCGGAGCGCCTCGTTGGGCTCCAGCGACGCCAAGTAGACGTTCACTTTTTTCGTCAAGGGGCCGCCGAGGTTCTCGCCCGTGTCCACGCAACGACCGCCCAGAATGGCCTGCAGTCAAAATGAAGCAAAGTGGATGGAGGATTGACTTTCGTGTACCTTTCGAGAAACAGGCCCGCCCATGCTGTAGCCTTCAAACGGATCGGTTAGTCAACGAACTTGTCCACTTCAACGAACCGATTACGTCCACCTTCGAGTTGGTGTACTTGGCCACCGCTTTGATCAACGCACGGACCTCAAATTGGCCACAACAGTGAAACGTGTACAGCTCCCGTGAATTGCCAGTACTCACTCCTTTCACATGTTGACAGCGCATTCCGATTTGCAGCGGGTCGGTCCGCTCCGTCTTCTCTTTTCGTTCGGTAGCCAACCGGCCCTGTCCCATCTCCCCCCCCCCGAACTGACAGCCCGCGGTGGTGCCCGCAGAGTTCCGAAGCCGTGAACAAACACGCTGGCTTCCTCAAAGCCGGGAGGCAAGAAGGCCACTCACTTGGTCTTTTCGCCCGCCGTGGGGCCCCCCCCCCCTTACGAACCACGCCCCCTCGCCCGCTCAGTTCGGCCGTCCCGCGCCCAAACCCCTCCCCCCGAAGTGAAGGGCTGCTGACGGGGGCGGGACGATCCGAGCAAAAGAGCGTTCATCTCGAAGCTTCCGACCTTAATTAATGGGCGCACTCCTCCTTGCATGATCGCTTTTATCCCGACCGAATTCATTGGGAAGTGATCGGAGTGAAGCCGTCGAGTGCACGCGCCTTTGGACCGTCCGCTACAGCCCGTTTGCTCAGCCGTCTGCTTGAGTTCGAGCAGAACGGAGGGAGCGGCGAGCGAGCGAAGAGTTCTGCGAACCCTTTGAATGCACTTCTTTCTTTTGTTCGGGGAAGAAGGGATGAGTAAACCGTTTATTCCCGTTTGTACGTGCATTTCACAACCATTTCATCGAAGCAGAGCGGATCACTGGGTTCCTTTGGTCAGCAGGTTGAACTGGGTCTTCGCCGTGGCCTCGGAGCACATTTGCAGATGGAACAGCCCGCTCATGGTCACCGCCTTGTCCATCCCGTCGATTTCACTCGAACGGCGACCACACGACTCCAGGCCGACGATTTCATCGCTGTGGATTGCATGACGTACACTTTCTTGCCCTCGTATCGCCGTTTCGAATTGATGTCGTTGAGGAACTTGGCTGCCACAGTGCACCCCATCGAGCATGTTGCACTGCAAACAAGAAAGATGAATGAAAAAGAGTCGACTCATGAGTCTCCTTACCGAAGCAAAGGTCACGGTGCAGGCCTTGCAGCCCCGCTGGGCGCCCGAAACTCCGAGATAGGCAGCGACCATGTTCGTGAGAGGCGGACCGAGGTCCTCGCCCGTGTCCACGCATTTGCCGCCCATGATTGCCTGCAAACACTCATCGATTTCGGTGGCTAGAAGAGAGTGTACCTTTGCGAGACAGAGGGCCGCCCAGGCTGTAGCCCACAACGTTCACTTGTGACCGCGTGTATCCGGCCACCGCCTTTGATGAGGTTGCGGACCTGAAAGAAACGTGATGCTCATTGAGGTGTGACTTTAAAGGAAGGACGTACATTCTTGACGTACGAGCACTTCATTCCCATGTGCTGCAAACAGCATCCGAGTGATCAGGAAATAGGAGAAAGCAACCAACCATTTGGATCATAAACGGCGAGCCCGCAAGGAAGGGATTCATGGCAATCCACGGGTTCTGCTCCTCTCCGTAGGTCGTGGCATACAACTCTTCATCGGTTCGGCCATAACCTTTGAAGACGCGGGCAACTCCCTCGTAGTTGACTGCCTTTGTTGACGTTAGCAGTTGCCACCTGGTCGGACCTTGAAAACCCCATTTATATCTTCCACAAATCATTCAAACTATACCGAAGATAGTCGGCGTGTTCCTGCAACGAAATAAAAAATATACACTTGATTTCAAACTGGTTTTTGCGACAGGGTTCTTGTTTAGCTGGTTTTACGACGGAAAACCCAAAAAAGGACTACCCGCACGCGTTGTTACCGAGCCTAGGTACTAGCCGAAATGTCAAGCAGTCTTGTGTAAGAGGAAAGAAACTCTTAATCGATGTCCCTTACCTCGTTTTCGACCCCGCCTGGTGGTTTCCACCTCCAAAAGAACCGGCCGAACCGAAATCTGTGCGAGCGATCCCTTTGACGGCCGCCGACCCGAAGCGCTGCTCGATGTACCGCCGGAAGTTCTCGCTGATGGTCGCCTCCACGCCGAGGATGCCGACGACGAAAAGGAGCGAAAGGAGACGGACGGACATTGCGGACGGCCACGAGTTTCGACGAACAGTCGGCTGTTCTTCCCACGAATTGCCACTTCTTCCGCGTGTGGATTTAAATAAGCGGCGGGGAGGCCGTCCGGTTTGCCCACCTGCCGAGCGGAAAGCCGGCGGTTCGGCGGAACGTGGGCAAAAGGGCGACCGATTTCATCCGATTTGTGTACTCTTCTCTTTTTTCTCCCGTTCATCAACGAGAAACTTCTTCTTCCGTTCGGCCGCAGCTGTTCGCAGGAGGCGGATGGCCGCCCTTCTCGCCGAGTTCAGCGATCGCCGAGCAAAACACACGCCTCCGGACGGGCAAAACACACGGCGATCTCCCCTGCCTTGTGGGCGGTCCGTTCGTTTATTTGCACTTGCAGAAATCACCGTTCCGGCGTTCGCCTTTCGAACTTTCGGACCAAACGAAGGGGAAGAGGAGAAGGGAGAGACGGCCGCTCACTGGTTGCCGGTGGTGATCAGATTGTGCTGGACTTGGGCGGTCTGCGTGGAGCAAATCTGGAGGTGCTTGAGGCCGTTGAGAACGACCGTGTTGTCCGCTCCGTTGATCTCCGACGGGTGGCCGCCGCACGCGTTGTAGCCCACGATATCGTCCGCGTTCGATTCCAGGACGTACACTCGACGGCCTTCGTAGCGCGACCTCCAATTTTCCGGTTTCTCCCGTCCACTCACTCGTGCCACTTACTGCTTGTTGATGTCGTTAAGGAACGCGCTGCCACACGACATTCCAGTCAGCGAATTGCAGACGCCGACCGCGTACGAGCCGCAAGAGGCCGCGCCTCGTTGGGCGCCGGCGACGCCCAAGTACGCGTCAACGAGGTGGGTGATCGGTTCGCCCAGGTACTCGCCGTTCTCCACACAGTTTCCGCCGAGAATGGCCTGCAGGCAGAGGAATAGGAAGTAGGGGTAGATCCAAAAGAGTACCTTGCGGGAGATTGGGCCGCCCATACTGTAGGCGATCACATGGACGGGCGAATTCGTGTACTGGGCAACGGCTTTGATCAAATTGCGGACCTAAAGCCGGGATTAGGCAACGCTCTTCGTCTTGTCCACCGTACTCCTTTCACGTACTCGCACGCCAGACCGCTTTGAAGCGGGACCAAACCGGCTGGACGACCGTAAGTGGTGGCGTAAAGTTCTTCGCCCGTGTATCCAAAATATTGCTTGAAATAGTTGGCCATTGATTGGGTCGTGCCGGCCGTCGTCATGAACCCAAAATAGATTGGAAGTTTCTAATCAAACACTCCGGCTAAGTCGCTTACCCATGCACGAAAATGACTGGCGTTCTGCCTAAATGAACAAAGGTTCGATTTAACAATGAAGTCCAGGAGCTGCCACACACGTAGTTCTGGTCCCCGGCTGGTGATTGCCGCCACCGGACGAACCGCTACCTCGGAAGTCGCGACGGGCGATCGAGTCGGCGACCGCCTGGCCGAAGGTCGTTTGGATGAACGAGTAGAAGGACGGGCTGATGGTCGCCGATGCCACTAGCGACAAGTGGACGAAGACGAAGGGCGGAGAAAAAGAAATGCATCTTGCGATCCTCCAAACGGCCTGAAGTGAGTGATCAAACCAACCAACGATCGTTTTATTACTTTGCGAAGTGAACTCGCCCGTGTCGCGAGTGCAGCGGATGTACGCGTTGTTCACCTGCTTGCTGCACTCGCTCCCTTCGAACGCGTGCTCCCGCCGGCTGACCGCCGTCTCTTTTTTGCTCCGTTTGCTCCCCATTCTCGATGCAACGAACGGAGCGCGGGCGGGTGTTTCCGTTCGTTCGACTCACCGCTCGCCCGACCACAAACTCGAGCAGAACCCGCCGAGCGGAAAACCGCGACCGTTTGGCGGCTTTCACCGGCCGCCCGCCAACCGAACGCCAGCGCCCACTTGTTCGACCTTTCAACCGAGTGCGCGGAGTCAATTGAATTGGAGGGCTGGAAATTTGATCGCTCCGTTGTGCTCAAACTACGCCGTTTGTACTCATCACAAACATGCGAGCACCTTTAACGAGGGGCGGTTATTTGGAACAAGCACGTGATGTTCGAGCCTTATTGTTCTTGCAGGCTGTGATTCGAAGACACTATAGGCTGCCCTTGTATGTAAAGTCAGAGCTGCGTGAAGAAACCAAATAGCACTTCGTTGTTCTGAAAGGTGAAGATAAGGGGGCGAGGGTCGTTGTCAGCTGATGTGTCCGGAGAAGGGAAGCGGCCAAGTAGTTGAGCAACGAGACGCCGACGACTAGAGAGAAAGTGGGCGGAAGAAGAGAACGATCGGGGTGCACTCTTGGCCGCACCGACCGACCTTTCGGCGTTCGCTTCCGCCACAGGAGTCGTCCGGAACTGCGAGGGATTCGGGGCAAAGTTACGGCCACGATTTGTTTTCGTCCACCAGTCGCCCCACTCAATCACAAGGCTGCGGATTTTGTAGCCGGCGGTCGAAGTGCGGCCGGTCGCTTCTTATCGCCGCGTACTTTCGCCCGCTGTTCCCGCTTGTTTCCGGGAGTGTTGCAGAATAAAAGGCGGCCGAGCGGCAAGGAACACAACCGAACAGCGCAAACTCAGTAGAATCTCCCCACCTCCTCCAAGATGTACGCCTTCTCCTGCTCCTTTCGTCTTCCTCTTCTTCTTCGTGGTCGTCGGAATCCAAGCGGCCTCTCTTCCCGCCCGCCCTGTTCGCCCGAAATCCCTAAAGGCTTCGAACGACGCTCCCCTCTGCGAACCGTGAGTGTTCGGAAGAGAAGAAGGCGGACAAACAAGCCGGATTGCAGCTGCCTGGAGTTCTTCGCCTCGCTGAAGGCGGCACCTCGGCGACGTTTCGGAGCTCACGAAGGACCGGCTGGCCGCCGCCCTGCAAGGACACGTGCACGCTGCTCGAGGACCAGGGCCTCACGTTCGTCGAGAAGATCTGCGACGACTTCGGGCCCGCCCTCATCGACCTCCTCTACGACTACCTGACCGAAGTGGACAAGGAAATTGACCCCGAACACGACTGCAAACTCCTCTTCTTGTGCCCCCTCGACCAGCCCGCCCACGAGCACGCCCTCCAGCAGCTGATCGTCCAGAAGAAACTGCGTTTCGACTGATGACGACGTAATCGTGAATAAATAAATTTGGAGCGCGCAGTGAATTCGGTTGTTAAAGGCAGTACAGGGTTTGAACAGTGAGAGAATTTCTCGGCCGGGCGTTGAAGAGGTCAGCTGCAGTTCCCTACCGTTGTTTGTCCCAACTAGTGCCCGTTCTGTCGAGTGTCTTTTCGCTTTCCAAAGGTCACCGCATGTAAGGCGGGCCGGAAGCTCTTTGTCAAGTGATAAGAAACAAAACATCCCCGTTCTGTGTCTGGATCGTGAGCAGAACGTGCAAGAATTGGAACTACAAAGGCGTGCTTACCTCTCCCTTGTTGTAAGAAGCTCATAATGAAATTGGCAGAAAATTGCTGAAAAGCTACCTTTCAGTCCGTTGGGAGTGCAAAGTCCAGTTCGAATTCGAAGTCTAAATCGTTCAAATGCCCTACTGACTGACCGGAAACGACTGCTCGCAATCACCAATCTCTTCTTAAGCCCCTCCTTTCGCTTATCTTCTGCCCACGGCCGACCAAACGAGTCGAAATAAACAAACAAGCCGGAAAGGACGTCAACACGTGCCCGAAAGCCCAATCATCGATCAACAGGCGGCGGAATAAAAGCGGCCGTCGAGTCCTTCTACGATCGGCACTCCTTCACTTCCTTCCGACTTCAAAATGCGCTCTCTGCTCCTTTCTTCTGCCTTCTTTTTCGTCCTGATCGCTTCCACTGCGGCCAACGTCCAGCCGAACGCCCGCCGATCTCCGGGCGGGATCCCCGTGGAGCTGCCGACCGGCCCGCCGCTCGTGATCGGGACGACGGAGGGCGACGAGGGGGGGGACAAATACTGCGAATGGTGCCTGAAGTTCTTCGGCACGCTCAAGGAAGTCATCTCCGACGTGAACAACATGACCCGCGAGCAGCTGGAGGACGGGCTGCAGGTGAGCGATCGCTTCAGGGGTTAGCTGCCGGCCCACACCACGCATCTTGCCCTCTCTGATCCCCCTCCTGCTCGCAGCTGGTGTGCAAGTACCTGGAGGACGACTGCCCGTGGATGGAGGAGTTCTGCGAGGACTTCGGGCCCGACCTCATCGATCTGCTCTTCGCGTACATCAAGGAAGTGGACGCGGAGATCCAGCCGCTCCACGACTGCAAGCTCCTCTTCGCCTGCTGGGGGCGAGAAAACGACCGCAAGCTCGCCCTCCAGCGCTTGTTGGTTCAAAACAGGGTCCGCTTGGACTGAACGATCTCTCTGCCGTGAATATTCGTGTAAAGTCGTAATAAATCGCTGTCAAAGGGATCTGGGTGGAAAGTGGAGGTGACTCATTTGTGTGGCGTACGATGCCCGTACTTTCTGCTACGAAACGGAAAACAACCGACGAGCGGCCGCACCTCCGGACCGCCAAGCACGACCGAAAGAAATGCGTCGATTTCGCAAACATCACGAGCGGCTTGTCCCTTCGATAAGAAGGAAGCGAAGCGTTCCGTTTGGCCGCCACTCGCCACTTCGCCCTCCGCTCTTCGTTTGAGATGGCAGTCTGGACGAGCGTTCTTCCTCTTTTTCCTCTTCTTTGTTTCTATTGAATGCCGTGAGTGGGACAGCGCCGAAGAATGGACGACTCGGGAATGTCAAGCACACGAGATGCCGCTGCCATCGGACGACCGAGTGGGAGCGTTCGCCCTTCCCGTTCCGCGTGCTGAACTGCTCGGCGATCTTCTGGCCGTCTGATGGCGCGACCATGCGGGAGATGGCCGCAAAGATGCGCGAGTTCCCCGACTGCATCGACGAGGAGGCGATTCTCGACCTCTCGCACAACGGCCTCCTCGACTTCAACACTAGCGGGCTCTTCACCGATTTCCAGCGATCCCTCGTTCGGCAACTCGACCTGAGCGGCAACCGTTTGGAGAGGATGGGACAAGCACGCCATCGGAACGTTCCCTCAGCTCGTCGTCCTGAAGTTGAGCGACAACCGACTGGGCGTCAACGGCTTTTCCGTTGCGTGCTTCCTTTTGGGCCTCCTGTCACATCCTCCATTGCAGTTCCTCGTGGCTACGCGGCACTTCGAGCCGCACACTTAAGGAACTCCACCTGGACGGCAAACGATTTGGAGGGGATTCCGTCGAATGCGTTCGCTCGGCTCACGGCCCTGGAAAAACTCGTGCTCGACGGGAACCCCCGCTTCGTTCAACTCCTCCTTCCTCGGAGCACTCGAACTTCCTTCCAGTTTGAAGGAGTTGAGTTTGGAAGGCCTGCGGACTAAACTACTTGGCGGACATGCCTGCCCAAATGCGGTAAGTGGACGCTGTTCGTTGACTAATTGCATCTTTTTTCAGCAAGCTGGAAACTCTGTCCTTGGTTTGTGTTTGAAGTGATTGAATTCGGCGGTCAGTCGTTTCTTTAGGCTCGGAACAAACTGATTTACCTTCCCTCGATCTTCCGCGACTTCTCGCGGCTGCGCACTTTGGACCTCAGCGGCAATCCGTTCGAAAGCGATCAGCTTCTTTCTTCCGCAGCTCGTCGAGTTGAAGATGCGGCAGATGCCCTCGTTTGTACTCCATCCAAGACGGATCTTTCTCTTTATTCATCGACCTCCGTGTACGTCCATCCCACAGCTTCGGATTCACTCACATTCGGTTTGCAGGTGCTGGACCTTCGCGGGCAGCAGCGAGCTCTCGACGATCCACCCAAACGCCTTCGGATTCGGACAAGAGGGACCGAAAGCTCGGGCACTCCGCGTGCTGAACGTGGAGAACTGCGGCCTCATGAAGTTGGACTCAAGGACCTTCCCGTGGACCCAGCTGGAGGAGGTGCATTTGGGCGGGAAATCCCTGGAACTGCGACCCATTGATGGAGTGGTTGTTCCGCGCATATTCCACTCGCCGTTGGACTACCGGAAGAAACCTCACGTGGGGCACGCGGGTGGACGGCAATCAGCCCCTCCTTTCAGCTGCGCGTTTCCTTGGTCCCGTCGCGGAATGGAGCCCCGCTTGGCCTACGACACGCCGATCTCCTACACGCCCGCCTACTGGCAGCGGCGACTCCCGCACAACCGACCGATGGGAATCGCTGGGTGACCACGCGACAGCCCCGATTCCCCTTCTGGTTTGCGGAGTCCACTCGGTCGCCGTACACGGACGAATTGGGCGGAGAGGTGGACGAGTGGTGGGCGCGCGACGTGATGCCCACCCTCCGCTCGGCGCCCCACCACCCGGCCGTCTACTTCGCGGCCGGGGCGATCGCTTCGGCCGTCGTCCTGCTCGCCGGCTGTTGTTGCTGCCAGGCGGTCGGCTGTTGCTTCCGGCGGTGCTGCTGCCCGAAGCCTCGCAGCTCGTGGGGCGTCCGGAACGAGGCGGCCGGACGACCGGCGCCTGATCCCAGACGACGATACGAAGACCGAAGTGGACACGGTCAGCAACATTTGAGTGGGATGAGGCAAACGAACACACAAATAATCTCTTTGCATTCGATAATTCTTTTTGCAGTCGACCTGCTCACGATAAACCGCTTTGTTTTCTGAAGAGACCGAGGGAGACAAGAACCTTAACAGAAGTGATTGCTACGAAGGTTTGATTCGTCCGCAAGAAGTGGGCCGAGGGAGCTCTTGAGAAGACTGTCGACGAGTGGAAGGTCCACAGCGCGGCGGACATGGAAACCGGCTGATGAAACCGTCAGAGAAGGACGACGAAAAGAAGGCGAGCGTTGATCAATGGGGACCATCTCAACGCGTGGAATTCAATCGGGGAAGAAAACCGGATGAACGAGGAATTCGTCGTTTATCGAAAGCAAACCGAAACGCCCGCCTGGTTGGTTCTTGAGGAAGGGGCGAGTGTCGCCGGTGATAAGCGCGGCGGTCGACGGGAAAACGGGCGTCGCCCGTGTTGCGGGCCCACCCGGACCGGCAGTTGGACGAATCGTTTCCGTCTTTATTCGCCGATCTCGTTTGTCTTTTTTGCGTGCACGCTAGAAACATGAATTGGCTTGTGTTTCCTTGCGAACAACCCCGATTCAGCGAACACCGCTCCAAATGCTGCCCGCAGTGGAACGACCGGGGCTGTTCGCTCGGATCAGAGGAGAAGCGGCGATCCCGCTCGTCCTGCTGTTCGCTTTCTGCTTGTACGTTGTTTGGCTTCGGGCGGTTCGATGCGGTCTTTCAAGCGGTGATGTAAGTGGCTCGTTCTCTTCCCTTCTTTCTTTCTTTTTATTCTGTTTGGGGTTGGGAGCTCCACTTCTATCGAGTTGCCTCCCGTTCAACGCACACTCGCTTCTCTACCGAATTTCGAGGAAGAAGTTGCTTTGTGCAGCGATTGGATCTGCGGGGAGGATCTGGACGGCGTGTTCTTCGAAAAGGCGCGCAAGTGGCGTTTCGACGGGGATCGTTTCCTCGAGCAGCAGTTGGGCAATGGGACGTAGTGAGTCCTTTCGATCTTCAGTCGATTCTTTCGTTGTGCAGCAGCTGCAGAGGCGCTGATTGAGAAAGTTCGCTTTCCTTGAGCGGCCGCTGTCGGCGGAAGAAGCCGCCTACCCCCTGGCCTACGGAATGGTCGTCTACACGGACGTGGCGCAAGTGTACTTCGCGTTGAGCGCCATCTATCAGCCCCAGAACGCGTACTGCATTGCGGTGGACGGGAAGAGCAGTCCGGAGTTCAAGCGGCGAATCCACGCGCTCGCCGGTTGTCTGCCGAACATCACCGTCATTGTGAGTCGCCTGTTGCTTCTGCCGCTCAACGGTCGTGCTCAGGAAGTGCCGCCAATTGGGTGGTGCACGGCGAGTGTGCTGGACGCCCTCTACACCTGCTTCTCCAACCTTACGCTTGCCGACCATCCGTGGCAGTACTACCAGGTTGTTCCTGCTCTTTCATTCTGCCCATTTGTGTCTTTCGTGCAGTACGTTACGGGCTTCGACCTGCCGCTGAAGACGAACCTGGAGATGGTGCGCATCCTCAAGCAGCTGAACGAAACGGTGATGACGGAAGTCACGGATGTGGGGCGACTTGGAGGAGACGTGAGTGGGCGGCATTCAAGCGAACATCGCCTGGCTGTCTGCAGAAAACCCTGCCCGTTTGGAAGACGGGGATGGGCGCGCTGGTGCCGCGGGCGGCCGCTCGTTTCGCCGTCGGCAACGAACTCGTGCAGCAGACCGTGCGGAGCATGATCGAAAGGAAGGAGTCGCTCGGGGGGTGCCCCGACGAACACCTTTGGGCAACCATCTTTGGCAACAAGGAAACGTTCGTCCTTCTTTGCTTTCTTCGTTCATTTCATCGCTCAGTGGTGCCCGCACCGGGCAGCTACGACGTGGAGCCCTTCTACGAGAAGGTGAAGGCCGAGTTCGGGCGAATTCCGGACAAAGGAGCGCCGCTCGCCGTTGCCCAACTACACGGCGACCGCCGCCGAGCCGTTTTGGCCCAAAAAGTTCGTTCGAGCGGGAGGGCGGCGTTGAACTCGCGACCGTTCAGCCAGGAGGTCGCCCGCTTTCAAGTGTGGGGCGGCGAGTGCCACGGCGAGTGGACGGGCGGCTCGTGCGTCTTCGGGCTGGGCGACTTGCCGATGCTGGCGAAGCGCTGGGAGTTGGTCGCCCACAAGTTCCATTGGAACGTGGAGCCGGCCGCCTACTTCTGCTGGTGGGCGGCCGTCCGCGAGCGTGCCCTCGACGGGAAGCAGGCGGAGTTCCGCGGCCACCACTACGCCCGCCTCTCGCAAGTGCGCGTGAAGTCGGGCGAATCGCTGGCCGAAATTCCCGCCTTCCTCACGGAACTCGAACCTCCGCATTAATTTACGATTGGCTTTTGTTTGAAATAAAGAAGACGGGTCACTTGTCTGTGGGCGATGATCCGATCTCGCTGTTGGACACCAAATCCGGCTTGTTTCGAGTGAACAGCAGGGAGAGATTTCCTCCCCCCCTCCTTTTCCGTGGGGGGAAAAAGCGGGCGCGTTCGCGAAACGCCCCGCCGCCGCTCGCCTCTTCGCCGCCCGGCCGCCCGCTTTCGCTCGACGCGGCCGGGGGGTTCGCGAAGGTTCGCGTTCGCGCCCGCCGCCTCTTCGCTTTTCGGCCGCCTTCCCGCCGCCGCCCGCCCGGCGGAATAAAAGGCGGCGGGCGGGCGGCGAAAGGCAGCAAAAAAGCGACTCGTTTCCACTACCCAGCGCTCTTCTCTTCCCTCTGCTTTCCACTGTGCAGTCCGCGATGGAGTTGTTGCCGTTCGTGTTCGCCGACCCGTTGGACTACCGACCGCGCCGCCCGTACCCGCTCCAGGAACTCCGCCAACTGGACTCCCTGCTGAACGCCGCCTTCCGCTCCGCCGACCGGGACGCCGCCGAGTGGGCGGCCGACTTCCGGACGGACGAGAGCGGCGGCCTCGCGCTCCGCTGCCCCACCGGCGGCTTCCGACCGGAGGAGCTGAGCGTCGAGCTGGACGGCGACCGGCTCGTCCTCGCCGGCCGCCACGCGGAGGAGCGCGACGGCGAGAGCGTCGAGCGCCACTTCCGCCGCGTCGTCCGCCTGCCGCCCCACTCGGACGCCGCGCGCATCACGTGCGAGCTGGGACGACGGCGGCTTCCTGAACGTCGCCGTGCCCCGCCTGGAGCCCGTCGAGCCGCCCAAGAAGACCATTCCCATCCAGCACAAACCGTCCGGAAGTAATGGCTTCTAAGTGATATTCCTGTTTTGTAATTATTGATTGCTATTTGAAATGGTGCGATAAACAAAACGACAGCAATTCGTGTGGAGTACTTGAGGTTTGTGGGTGGTCGACGGATCGGAGGGGTGGGTAACTTCCGGGAAGCAAGCGAGGGCTCGGCGGGAAGATCAGTGTGCTCGTCTTCACCCAAGCCTTCGACAACCGC